>OV656873.1:6570650-6741549 GCA_927399465.1 Sarcophaga caerulescens | reverse complement strand
GCTGGGGTTTGAACCTTCGCCTCACGTCTAATAAGCCAACACACTACCTACTAGACTACGGCAACTTAATACTTTCGTAATAAGCATTAGAATTAGAAAGTCGCCGTGGTCTAGTAGGTAGTGTGTTGGCTTATTAGACTGAAGGCCCGAGTTCGAATCCCAGGCCAGACATCAAAACGAAAATATTTCTTCGGCGACTTCCTCTCAGCAGATTTCTGGCAAAAACTCTGAGAGTAAATAAAATTGCCATGTAAAGCTTCTCAATAAAATTTGTCGTTCGGAGTCGACTTTAAAATGTAGGTCCCGCCACTCATGTATAAAATTAACACACACAACATGAGTAGTGTGAGAATCTAGGACTGAAGGGTGCGGGCTTTTTGGGGACGATTGCTGTAGACTGCCTAATGGTGAAGGTATAGCACTGGCCATTTTATAGTCACCTAGCAGCAACTCGTTTCCTTGCCGTTCGCATCTTGAGATGTCCACAAACACTACTCCCTCTCTTCCACCTTCCTATAACCCATTTTCCTAAAAAACCTGCACAATGCACTGCATGAGTAGGGGCAATCCCCTGAGTGCTGGTTGCACCAAAAAAAAAATTCACCACATCTTTTAAAACAACGAACGAACGATTAATATTAATTACTATAAGTCTTCAAGAATTTCATGTGTTCTTTAAGACTTTTTAAATATTTTTAGAAATTTTTTTTGTGCTATGGAAAGTTATGCATTTAAAAAATACTTACAATTGCAGACAAAAGTATTTAAAAAAAATCTTCTATTAAAATAAAAACAATTATTTTGCAGGCGAACCTACAAAAATGAAAGCAATGTTTGAAAACTTTGTACTCCTACTGTACTGTTGTTGTATTTATCATGCAAAATTTCGTTAATAATTCACGTTCTCATTCCTACACAATGCCAGGAGCTTTGAAGTAAACTTTACAGAGCAACCAACAACTTCTGAAAACTAATACAAAACAAAACATTGAAACATAACAGGAGCAGAGACTGTGAATGTGGCATTTGGCAGCAGAAGAACACCTACTGTGGCAGCAGAAACAAACAAATTTTAATTATGCTAATGGAAGAAATTAAATGTTGAAATTTATTAATTAAATTAAATTTAAATTCAAATATTTTTAAAGTTTAAATAGAAAAATATGAATTTCAATTAGAATTTCAAAAAGTTAAACTCAACGAAATTCGAATATGGTTGGCTATGATTTTACTAAATAGGGGCAGAAATTTTAATATTTTAAATCGAAAATAAAATTAAAAATTTAATACGATTTTAGACTTTAAGTTAATCATTTAAAATGTTTCAGATGTGTAGTAATGTTGGAGTATGGAGTATTTTTGTTTTAACTTTACTTAAAATTTGTGCGTGAAGATAAATTCGAATTTGAAAATCCAAGACTCAAACCATGAATTTTAGCAGAGCTATGTTTGGCTTTAACAGAGCAAAATATCCTCTTAACAGAGCACTGTTAACTGTTTAATAGTGGCAATAAGCAGATTAATCTTCTACTTTGCAATTATTGCAGACTATTGACATAAAATATAATTTTTATTATGATCATTATTATTTGTGAACAAAAGTGTTGAAATCTATTTTTCAAAAATTCAAAATCTTAACTCTCAAAATTATTCCAGCTATCCCACTACCACGGTTCGAAAGAGGATCCTATGGACTAGCATTTGGATATAGTCTGTATCAGAGATCAGCAACGAGTATTCAAAACGATGAGTAAATTCGAGTCATACTTATAATTTTAGCTACTTATACGCATTCATACTTATTTTAATATCATACTCATACTACTCATATTCAAAGTTAGAAATACTCATCGTACTCATACTTAACAATACGCACGATGTTGTTAATTTCGACTCTCCATGATTCAACATATACACGAAGCACAAAATAAGTATGATTCGAGTACGAACACCACAATACTCGTCAGAAGGTTGTGTGTGTGCTTTGCTTGCTGTCTTTGTCTTTCCTTTTCTCTTCTATTGTAAATGCAACAATAACTACTAATGTAAATTTTGATGAATGATTCGAGTGACTCGAATCATTCGTAAGTATTATAAGTATTTTTCTAAATTTATGAATCTGAATGAGTAGGCGTATGAATCAAAAAATGAATCGAATGTTGTGAGTTTGATGTCAACGTTGTACTCATACTCATTGCAACCTATACTTATAAATTAATGTTGTAACGAGTACGAATGAATCAGAGTAGTTGAATTTTAATACTCTTGACTCACTCATACTCAAAATTTCATAAATACCTATGAGTAGCGAAAATACGATTCATTGCTGATCTCTGGTCTGTATAGTGTACTATTTCTTATGTGTTCCAAAATGGCCATTGATCTTCTAGAGAATTTTCAAGCAAAAAATTTATAGTTTCAAAGCCAATTTTCTCAATACCATATCACTTTATATGTGACTATGTTGCTGATTATATTAAGAGGCCTTGGAACCTTCCTCTGCATAGAGTATGGTACTCATAGATCTAGAGTATTTCCCAAAATTAGCTTCTAAACAAGTGTGCTTGTTCAGATGGATACTGTTAAACAGCTAACAGTGCTCTGTTAAGAGCAAATTTCTGTTCTGTTTAAAAAAAATATTGCTCTGTTAACGCCAAATGTGGCTTTGCTAAAATTTATGGATTGCGTCTTGGATTTTCAAATACGAATTGAACTTTACATACATACATAATTAAAATATTCATGATTGTTATTAATTAATAACTAGACATGTAAACAGGTAACGGACGACACTGACACTCTTTAACATTTCCTCCTAACAGTCTGCATTATTTTTCATCTTCTTTGCTTTACGTGCTTCAGCAGTTTATGGCGTTTAATTAGAAGACTGTGAGAGAAGTTAAATAATTTAATGAAATTACGAAAACAAACAATGAAACACGTTTAAACAAACATGTTTAATATAAATATTAATAATTATGACGTCTAATGTCACATGTACACGAAATAACAGGAAACAAAAAGTTGTAATACGTGATTTATTTGTACACAGACTTAGGGAAGTTCTATTGGCAACTTTAGGTGACTCCCCATTCATGCATTGATATGAGTGATTTACCACCTATAGTCGCTCGACCTCCAGTAAAAATAAAATTACAAATCAAAGAGATTATAATTGCTATTGAAAATTTGAATGCAAAGAAAACTTCCGGATTCGACGAAGTCAGCAACAAGATGCTTATCGAGTTGCCCCGTATAGCAAAGAGAATTATTCTTTATATTTTTAACGCCATCTTGCGTCTCGAATACTAGCCGCCAGCATGGAAAGTTGCTCTAGTTAAAATGATTCCTAAGCCTGGAAAAAATCCTTCGAAAGTGGAATCTTATAGACCTATAAGTCTATTACCAACCATGTCAAAATTGTTCGAAAAATTGTTAATTAACAAGCTGACACCTATTCTGGACCGAAACAACTGTATTTCATAATCATCAATTTGGTTTTAGACGACAACATAGTACTATTGAGCAAACTCACCGATTGGTGCAAGAAATAAGAAAAGCCTTTGAAGAAAAAAATATTGTTCAGCGCTTTTTATTGACGTCTCTCAAGCATTCGACAAAGTATGGCATGAAGGTCTTTTATCGAAATTGAAGCAGTCGTTACCATTGAATTTTTTACAATCTATTCCAAAAATATGTTATCGATCGAAAGTTCATAATTAAAAAAGGAGATTTTTTAAGTTACCCCCAACTTATAAAGGCTGGTGTTCCACAAAGCAGTATCCTAGGACCAATTTTATATTTGTTATACACAGCAAATATGCAAACAAGCAGTACTACATACACATCAACTTTTGCTGATGAAACGGCTTTTCTTTGCTCCCACAAAAATCCAAAAGATGCCTCAAGTCAATTACAGCACCATGCTACCCATGTGGAGAAATGGGCTAATCAGTGGCGAATTAAAATCAATGAACAAAAATACGTCCACATCACCTTTACCCTATGGAAAGGAACATGTCCGCCCATCAGTATTAACAACCAGAGGGTGCCGCAACATACTCAAGTTAAATATCTCGGTATTCACTTGGATAGACGTCTCACATGGAAATATCACATCGATGCAAAATTGACCCAAATGAAACTGAAAGCAGTCCAAATCAATTGGCTTATCGGTAGAAATTCCGTTCTTAGCCTCGATTGTAAACTCTTGCTCTACAAATCTATATTGAAGCCAATATGGAGTTATGGTATCCAGTTATGGGGCACGGCTTCTGCTTCTAATATTGAAAAAATACAACGCCGTCAAAATAAAATCCTACAAATGATAACTCCCGCTCCTTGGTATATTAAAAACAGCAATATTCATAAAAACCTTGACGTCCCACTGGTCAAAAGCGAAATCTCAAAATATGTGACCAAATATTTAAAGAAGCTGGAAATACATCCAAATCCTCTCGCTCGAAACATCCTACAACATCGTGGACACACCCGCTTGAGAAGGAGGGACACCATCGAACTCAGATGATTTCTTCACAAATTATTTATTAACATTTGAAAATTAGAATTTTTGTCTGGCACTGGCTGGACATCAATACTTATTAACTTTAAACTTAAGATTTGAACACTTATTGTTAGTTCATAAAAATGAAGATACAATAAAAACTATCGAAAAAAAAAAAAAAAAAACTTTAGTTGAAACAGAACAGAATCTAAACTTCATCACTTGATGTAGAGAAGATATTTGTATTTAAAAAAATATCACTTCTTTATATCAATTATCGAAAAGGAAAAAGTATGGTAGACCACGTTTACTTTTTTTTAAAATCCTTTGTTTCCTTTTCTTTAAAAAATTTACTAAAAGACCTCACATGTAAGTTTACAACATGAAAGAATATATCAACACTGCTTAAAAATATTTGTTGCTTGATTTTATATTCACAACTATTGTGACTAGAGATGAGCGATCCAGTGATTTTTGAATAACGTTGTTCTCAGTGAACGTGATTTGTTAATCACTGTTCTTTAAAAAAGTGATTGTGATCACAGTATTCCAATAATACAATAATGACAATAACGTATTTTATTAATTCGTAAGAAAGAGACGACTAGATATATTCTACGAAAAGACTACTAAACAAAATGAAAGTGGTGTCATCAATGTTATTAGTTTTAATTAAATTTTTTTTTATATGAAGTTTGACAATTAAGTTTCACAGAAAGTTCATGTATAAAAGACAAAAGTAAATAATCAGCATCATCTAATAGTAATTCTGTCTCGCTCAAAATAAAATGAAATAAATTTTAGTATGTAACAGTTTTGAAAGAACGACATTATTAGTAACTGTTATTTGGCAATTTCAATCACTGTAGTTACCAGTGAATTATCAATCACCGTGATTAAATCACAGTTTTGAAAATATCGCTCATCTCTAATTGTGACCTTTTTTTTTGCATAAGGATTACTTAGCATCATTTACACCAGCTTGTTATGAGACTTTACTTCGTTAGCCTTAAAGCTCAATGAGACAAAAGGGATTTCAATAGAAATCAACACACATTCTCCAAGGCATGTCGTAAGCAATAAAGTTAATATCATTTGCATATGGATTGTAATACCTCGAGGCATTCTTTCTCTACTTAAAGTATTCTTTTAACTTTTTGTTGTTGTAGTTGATAGTTTCCTCTGCGAAGGACATGCCACACATTATTATCACTGGCATTACTGTCTATTAAAGGATTTGAGTGGTTTTACGGTATAAGAGTTTACACTTAAAAATTTAAAAGAAACAATTGAATTTAAATAAATTTTGTATTTATTGGTTTGTTACGAAAATGAAAAATATAGATACTTGTGTTTTGCCTTTACATCGCTTAACATTAAAATTATAAGCAAAAGCTATAAAACAATGCAGTAAACAAATTATCTTTATCATTATTATAATTTACAAATTATAGTACTGCTTGATATAACAACAAACACCAGCATTAAAAAAATGGTAAACAAGTAAACAAAAATCCACAAACAACACTACAATTATAAATGTAAACAACGATGTTACATTTATAGAGATTCCGAGAAGGCGAAGTCATGAACATTTGCCTTCAAGAACATTCAGTCGCCGACTTTGCCTTGCCTTTTATATGGCAGGTTCAAGTAAACTAATGTTGGCCGACTTTTAAATTAAAACTTGAAATGGTTTGATGACATTACTGCATACATTTTAATTGACTAAAATTCAATGAACGAATAGGCTTAATTTGAATCAATCGTTGCAGCAAAAGCATGAATTACTTTTTTTCCCACAGTGTAAACCCTGATATTTTCCAACATACAGTACGCGTCAATAGAAACTGTATAATAAAAAAATATTGTTACGCAGATCGAAACGACCTAATATCGTTTCACATAAAAATAATAAACAAAAGCTACTAGCTACACTAACACATATGTATGTACATTGAACCATACATAAACCAACAATAACATCAGTATGAGTATGAGAGAGATGGATAACGCAAACGCAACATAAGCGAACGCAACAAGAGGCAATGTGTATACAATACACAAATACACGCTACCAATTACATCGAACATCTTCCACATAAACCAACAACAACAAGCATGAGAGCAAAAGGGATGGACAAATAAGCAAGCGCAACAACAAGCAATACAGTCGCCATAGAAATTGCGAGAATGCGAAACCGCGAACATTCTTCTTCAAGAACGTTCGATGTACTGTTCGTGTTGGACTATAAAAGGGCAAGACAAAGCAGACGAGTGAGTCAGTTGTAATTGAGTCAGTCTTGAGTGAAGTTGCGTGTGAACTAAATAGTCGTGTTTGAAGATATCGGTTCCGAGCAATAGTTGTGTGTGAATAATAGCAAGCAATTAATGTTGTATCGGTTAAGTGTGAACAGTGGCATAAAAGTGTGAATAATAAAGAGAGTTTAATTAAAATAAGATACATATTTGTTTTTACTTGGTTTACAATTAACGAACTCATATTTAAACGTTTTTAAAAAGGTAAAAATGTAACAATATATACATTAATAAATTACCGTTATTTTTTATTTTAAAATTATTTCATTGCCATTTTTTAAAATTGAAACAAAAAATTATACAAAAAATTTCGAAATATTGGCAAATTTTTTCAAGCACTCTCCTTAAGCGATAAAAGTTGAGTTTGATAACTTTTAGAATTTTATCCATAGTATACAGTTTCTTTTGATGCTTACTGTATTCGTATAGCCATTTTAGAAATTCTTTGGGGCGTATTATGTACTTCGTCCTTACATTCCTTGTGTAGTTCTTGTAACTCTAGTAAGTAAGAGTAAAAAAAACATGGAAGGCATTATTATCATCACCAACATTACCGTTGTCATTATCATTCTCTAAGTAAAACGAAAATAAAACAAAAAAAAACAGAAATCAAAAGCAGAGTCTTGGTAATAAAACAATAGAACAGACATTTCTGCATATGACATATTGCCCTGTAATGTAAATTCCTAGGAGGGAGTACCATTTCGTTTGGTTAGTTGTTGCAAACAGAAATTAATGTCTGACTATTTTATTCATGCACTGAATGGGCATAAATGAATTAAGGAGACTACATAATACGTTCAGTGTTTTCAGATTCATATTCAAGAAAATGTTTAAAAAGAATAATAAACATTTTTCGAAATTCTGTAACATTTTCATCTTCGAGATCGCCTAACTCAAGACAAAATTAAGTGACGTTATATAGAGAGGAAAGAGAGAGTAGTTGCCGTAGTCAAGTAGGTAGTGCGTTGGCGCTCACTGTATATGAAAACAAAAATAAAGTTTATAATTAATATGTAAATAAACAAAATTATTTACTTTACATGTAGAGAAAACAAATAATATTTAATCATTTAATTAAAAATATTTACAAGGTATTAATGCATTTGTTTGATTATTTTGTTAAATACTTGAATACATATGGGCAATTTCGTGTCAAATGACCCAATTTTTTTTTAAAATCGATGTCTTCCGATTTGGATAATAAGTAATAAAACTTACACAGAAATAGAAAAAAAATGAAAATAGTGCATATGGTAAAAATTTAAACACTTTCTTCTTTGAATTGCAATTTTTTTATAGATACCCCAAAAAATTTAGTTTTTCCACTCTCATCCCATTAAGTGACCACAAAGCTCTTAAAGGAAAAGAACTAAGCTTTCTTTGAGCAAAAAAAAAAAAACATCCATTAAAAAAAAATATAGTGCATATGGTAAAATTTAAAAACTTTGGATTTTGAGTTAAAATATGTATTTTTTTTTATAGATATGCCTCTTGCTACTAAGTGCCCACAAATATCTTAAAGGAAATGGTTTAAGTTTTCTTTTGAGGAAAAATAAAAAAAACTCCATTTCGAAAAAAAGCGGGGGAAAATGAAAATGGTACATGTGCCAATTATTGAAAAATCTTATTCTTGAGTTAAAAAAAAAATTTTTTTTGATAGATATCCCACTCGCATCCCATTAAGCGATTATGAAGGCCTTAAAGGAAATTTTATAAGATTTCTTTTAAGAAAAAAAAAAAAAAAAAGGGCCCAAATTGAAAGAAATTTAAAAAAATTAATTTAAAACAGAAAATAAAAAAAAAATTTTAAAAAATTAAAAAAATTATTTTTGGAAATATTGAAGAAATAGCTATCTAATATCCTTTGGATAATTTTTGCTAGGACCAATAGGTGAAAAGTTACACAAATTTAAAAAAAAACCCTGTATGACCAAAATGTCCAACTTGACCCCCTCTAACTCCGGCAGTTCTTGACTAATAGAGCTGAAAATTTGTGTCTGGCCAACTATCCAATAGTACTAACCTTCATCCAAATCGGAAGACATACATAATTGGTTATTACAACCCTTCAGTCAGGATTATTGACCTAGTTTCTCACACCACTTATGTTGTGTGTGTTAATTTTATACATAAGTGGCGGGACCTACAGTTTTAAAGTCGACTCCGAAAGACAGATTTTTTGAGAAACTTTTCATGGCAATTTTATTTACTCTCAGAGTTTTTGCCAGAAATCTGCTGAGAGGAAATCGCCGAAGAAATACTTTTTGTATTTTGTTTTGATGTCTGGCCTGGGGCTCGAACCCTGGCTTTACGTCTAATAAGCCAACACATTACCTACTAGGCTACGGCGACTTCCCAAATCGGAAGACATCGATTTTAAAAATTGGGTCACTTGACACGAAATTGCCCGTATGTATGTAGATTAAGAAAAACTATTTGAAATATTAAAAGGATTGTTATCAAATCAAATTAAGGCAGAGTTCTTATTCTTGTTTTCATACAAGATTCCATAAATTAAATGTCTTTGAAATAAATTTTTAATTACGTAATCGATTATATGATTTATTCAGTTACCATATTTCCTGAAATACTTTAATTTAATAATTAATTTTCATAAAAGAAATTAACCAGGTTTTATGCATAAAATTCATAATTTGCATTGAAAATGCCAATGAGGTATTAAAACTATTGTTTGAAGAGCATGCATGATTGCACGCATAGACACTTGCTACAGTAAGTATTATACTCTCGAATGTATGCAAATAAATACCGAACGTAAATGCGTTTTTATTTAACCATTAACGAGTGTAAACAACATTAATCCATCCAACATTCTCCCTCGCACTCTAACTCGCTCTCTCTTTCTTTTAGTTGCTGTTTGAGTGTGTGGCTTATGTTACAATTTTATGCAGATCATAAGTGTTGTTGTGTGATGACAAGTGGTGGCAGTGGTACACCAGTATTTACATCGTCTACATGCTTTACATCTATCCCTGTGTAAGTGAGAGTGTGGTGTTCAGCACATTTGTGTGTAATGGAGTTTGTTTTATATCCGTTTTGTTGTCAATTCAAATACATGTGTGTAGGACATGTTGGCAAACAAAAGTGGTTGTAAAGTGTTAATAACGCTGCTTGCTTTGCTTTGTTTTCATCATGTTGTACACAAGTATTTACAGGCCGAGTGATGATAATTAATTATTTATTGAGTTGAGTGTTGAAAGCTGCGTTAAAAATATTTAATATGTTGCTAACAATCCAGTGTAGTACACTTAAGAAAAAAAATGTTGCAAAGGTTTACAGCACAATTTACAACACTTATGGATGCTTGTAAAGGAAATACATTTGCGTTGTTCCAATTAAAAAAAAAGGCACAAACAAAAGGAATTTTATTTCGCAACTCTTTTAATATTTTAACAATTGTTCTCACTTTGGAACACTTCTGCCTGAGCACTTTGCTGACTCCTTAACAATTTATTGCCATCTGTGTTGCGTTTTTATTTCCCCAAAATGTTTCATGTCCTGTTATTTTCCATTTCTAATGTTTTTTGATTGTTTTCAAACCGAAACGATATCTTTATCTCCAATAAGGATGTTGTTTTCCTGCCATTTGTCTTCTTTTCAAATGCTAAAAAACGCTTTTCTGTTTTGTTTTTTGCACTACTGCTCCTCTTTTTGCTACAACTCACGTTTTCCTATTGTGCGAGACAAGCGCTCCAAGTGTTTTACAAGCATTTGTATCCCTGGCAACAAAAGTAATGAGTATGTTTGTGTGTGTTGCTGGAATTTATTTTACCGTTTTAAGTTTTTATTTCCTTGTCCTTGTATTCTCATTGTTTTTGTCATTTGATTCCTTTGAGAGATTTAAAACCAAAAGATTTTGTTGCTGTTGTCATCTTGTTGTTAAACTTTCTTAATTGCTTGTTGTAAATGCAATACAATTGACAGGACAAGAAAATATTGTAATGGAATAATGGATGAGACAACAGATAGTATTGTTTTGTTGCGTTTGTTCCTTGCAAAACCATCAGGAGAATCATCGGGGAACCATTCATCAAATCTTGTTCCTGAAACCTACAACTGGCTTGAAATCAGCAAGTATTGCTTGTAAGACAACTAATGATGAATTCGGCGATCTGTCTTTGTGTTCTCAGCGCATTAAATTCGTTTAAAAACGCTGTACATTTTTCTCTTCTTCTAGATATATCCTGTGGAGTTATTATAACTCCGTCATAACATTTCTACCGCTTCATAGTAGACTTCATAGTAGACAGAAGACAATTCTAAGTTTTTACATCGTTTTGTCGTGGAACACATGCTTTCCGTGTCGATTAAGACAATTCTTGTGGCTGCCATAGTTACTGTAGCAGCAAAAGCGTCTCATACCTCCTGTAATCTTAAATGGTATCCATCAGGTCCGTAGTCTGTTCTCTTATTAGACGAAAGGCCCATCCCAGACATCTCGAACAAAAAGAAATCTGAAAAATATTTCTTCGGCTACTTTCTCTCAGCAGTTTTCTGACAAAAACTCTGAGAATAACAAGAAAAGCTTCTCGAAAATCTGTTGTTCAGAATCGACTTTAAAGAGCAGGTCCCGCCACTAATTGATAAAATTAACACACACAACATGGGTGGTGTGAGAAGCTACGTCGTAATCTTTACTGAAAGGTTATTATGAGCAATTATGTATGTACTCGTATGTATCAGCGATCAGCAATGAATCGTTTTTTCGCTACTCATAAGCACTCATGAAATTTTTAATATAAATTAGTCAACAATATTGAAATTTAACTAAGTACTCTGATTCATTAATACTCACTAAAACGTTGATTTAAAAGTAGTACAGGTTGCAACGAGTATGCGTACAACGTTGACATCAAACTCATACCATACGAAATATGTTTGATTCATAAGCCAGCCTACTCATTTAGATTCATAACTTTAGAAAAATACTTAGAATATGTACTTATAAATTCGATTCGATTAACTCGTATGTTGAGTTAAGGAGAGTCGAAGTCAACAACATCATACGTGTATGATGAAGTATGAATATGATGAGTACTTCTAAACTTTGAATCAGAGATCAGCAACGAGTATTCAAAACGATGAGTAGATTCGAGTCATACTTATAATTTCAGCTACTTATACGCATTCATACTTATTTTAATATTATACTCATACTACTCATATTCAAAGTTAGAAATACTCATCGTACTCATACTTAACAATACGCACGATGTTGTTGATTTCGACTCTCCATGATGCAACATATATACGAAGCACAAAATAAGTATGATTCGAGTACAAACATCACAATACTCGCTAGAAGGTTGTGTGTGTGCTTTGCTTGCTGTTGTTGTCTTTTCTTTTCTCTTTTTTTGTAAATGCAACAATAACTACTACTGTCAATTTTTGATGAATGATTCGAGTGACTCGAATCATTCGTAAGTATTATAAGTATTTTTCTAAATTTATGAATCTGAATGAGTAGGCGTATGAATCAAACAATGAATCGAATGTTGTGAGTTTGATGTCAACGTTGTACTCATACTCATTGCAACCTATACTTATAAATCAATGTTGTAGCGAGTACGAATGAATCAGAGTAGTTGAATTTTAATACTCTTGACTCACTCATACTCAAAATTTCATAAGTACCTATGAGTAGCGAAAATACAATTCATTGCTGATCTCTGCTTTGAATATGAGTAGAGGAGGTTCCATGATGTTTAAAATAAGTATGAATGCGTATAGGTATTAGAAATTATGAGTATGATACGATTCTACTTATCTTTTTGAATACTCATTGCTGATCGCTGGTATGTATGCATATTTCCTAGAACATGCGGATATAATTTGATTAAGTATTTTTAAAATAACTTCAGTTAAACTTACTTTGAAGATTTTTTTTTTATATGATTCTGTGCTTTCAATTTAAAATATCATTACATGTCAATATTTTTTAATTCAAATGAATCCTTTATAGTTTTTGAAAGCCTTCAAACAGATTGATTTATTGCATCCAAACCACAATTTTTCTTTTTTTTTTCGTCTTTAAAATATTTAAAACAAAAATTTTTTATTTAATAAAATTGAAAACACATTTGTGTATGTGCATATTTCTAAAGATCCTTTTTCAAATGCATTTTACCAAGAATACTTTTATCTTGGAATTGGAACTTTATTGCCAGTTTGCTATGGCACGGTGTACGCATGAATGCATTCCATTTTAATAAAAATTCCTGTTTTTAGAATATTTTTATAATTTACCCAGAACCCCATATATCCTGTGCCATGTATCCTTTGATAGGAAAAAACTGAATATATTCATAATACACCTTCTTCTTTTGTATGCAGAACTTGAATATCCTTTTTCTGTGTTTCGTTTTTTTATTTGTAGCCAGTCACTCAGCTGTAACATACATGACCTAAAAACTATCGGAGATTATTTTCTCCTTCATATCTTCATAATAATATGTATGCATGTATGTATGTATTCGTAAATGTATGCTGTATCATATGAAAAGAGAAAATGAAACTCTTTTCAGGATTAGGAAAAATGTTTTATTCTCAGCAACCAAACCAAGCCACAGCACACACACACGCCCACCTTCTTGCCACATGTACGAGTATTGCGTTGTAATAGTTTTTCCTTCAACAAACCCATGGAATAAAAATTGTGTGTGTCTGTGTATGTATGTGTTTCCTGACTGAAAAAAAATTTAATTATTTTTTTCAAAGATTCTATCGTAAACCTCTCTCACTAGTGGTATGTATCAGTAGAGGTAGTAAATCTTAAGTGAAAAAAGCGAAAAAGGTCATGCAGCTTAAATTACAAAATCAGGTGTTTTTGAAAAAATTTCTTCAGAGAATTTAAATTTTGCTTTACAAACATGTATTCCCAATATTTATAGGACGTTTAAATAGTTTTTTCAGGTGCATAAAAATAAATTTTATTTCATTCTGAAATTCCTTAAATTCTTTAATTTTTTGCTTTAAAAATTTGTAATTTAAACGCCTTTAACTTGATGCTCTTTCAAGGTCCACTGCTAAGTATTCAGTGTTAATTGATGCAAATATTGGTTCTGCGTGAAGTTCACGCAGCACAGTGTACGATTTAGCCATTCTAGGTAGACAAAATTAAATATCTTGGAAAACAATTATGCTAGACTTATGAATTTTGGTACAAGGTGTTACTAGGCCAATATGAACCATTGCCAAAAATATGGGCGACATTGGACCACTGCCACGCCCACTTCCCATACAACTGAAAAATTTATTTTTGATATTATTCGCGAAGGATAATCAAAAAGTAAAAAAGTATGAATGATAATGTTTAAAATAAATAATAAAGAGGTAGAAGTAACAATTAATTTTGATTTATTAATTTTTTTTTTAATTTTTTTTTTAATTTTTTATTAATTTTTAAATAATTTCATATGTACATAGTACATATAAATTAAAGTATGAATAAAATATTAAAAGTCATAGTTTTCTTCTGGTCTTCCAGCTTCCAAATTTTCTTTTGGTTTCTTATAAATAAACTGAGAAAATTCAATGCTTGTACTTAACCAGTTATCATAGCGACTTATAAAATCACGTTTCGTTCGGTTTACCGCTTTCCACCTTAGCTTAAATCTTTTATACACATTTTTTACAAAACTTTCTAATTGCTCATAATCAATATGAGAATTAGAACCACTGCTTATTTTTCCACAAATATAGTTTACGGAAAGCCTTTCATTTTCGGGTGATTTAAGCCACATGTCAAAAAGTTTGTGATATGTGGTGTTATCACTCATTATTTGTTTTTTTTTTTTTTTCTTTATCCGGCAAATCTCGGCAGATAATTTTATATGTGCCTTAAAGTAGACACTTCCGGCGTTCGTATAACACTAATTTGGTGTTGATTCGGTGTGAACCAAAAAAGTTATCGATTACAGAATTTTTTCTTTTTTTTCTTAACTTAACAAAAAAAAAGTAATTGTTTAATTGAAATTGAACGAAAAGAATTTTTCTTTTAGAACCGTAAATTCTCGTGATGTTGATAGCGAATATGTTGAGCTTCAAAACAAACAAAAAAATAGTTAAAAAATTCCGATCCAATAAAAAGTTACACGCTTTTAAGAATAAGCAACTTAATGTAGATATTTTTATTGTTTTTAATTCACTCAAAAATATGAAGTTTGAAGTACCATTACAATGTTATTGCTGACAAATTAGGAAAAGTTTTGGCGTTTTCTTATTTTATAAAAAGTGCTCTTTCATATTGGATAAAAATATTTACTCAAATCGAAACTCAAAATAACGAGTTTTGTCCAGCTAGATTAGCAAAATCTTACACTGTGCGCAGTCTAGTAGTTAGTGTGTTGGCTTATTAGACGTGACGCCCTCGGTTCAAACACCAGGCTAGACATCTCCAACAAAATGAATTCTGAAAAAACTTTTCTTCGGTGACATCCTCTCAACAGATTTCTGGCAAAAACTCTGACCGTCAAATAAAATTGCCACGAAAAGTTTCTCAAAAAATCAGTCGTTCGGAATCGACATTAAACTGTTGTTCCCTTTACTTATAGATAAAATTAATGCACACAACATAAGTGGTGTGAGAAACTAGGTCGTAATCCTGACTGAAGGCCTGTAATGACCAATTATGTATGTATGTTATACAGTGGGCGTCAAAACAAACTGTATATTACCGTTATTTTTATTTTAAAATTGTTTCATTGCCGGTTTTTTAAATTGAAATTTAAAAAAACAAAAAAAAAAAAAAAAAAAATTCCAAAAAATTTGGAAATATTAACAAATTCTTTCGGGCACTCTGGTAAAAGTTAGGTTTGGTGACTGTTAGAATTTTATCCTTAGTGTGCAGTTTCTTTTGACGGTCACTGTATATTGTTTTAAAGCTTTTTTAATTACAAATCTGCATCAACATTTTTTTTAGAAATATTTCCATTGAAGTGGAAAAAATCGTATATTAGAATAATCTCATACCTAGTGTTCCATTATACGTTTGAAGCACTATATATTTCACAGTATTGACCTTTTTAATCACAATTTCTTTATTTACTTTATTTTGTTGATCAGAATTAAATATTTAAATTGCTTTAAATTTCTGTAAATTGGAATTCATCAAATTTTATTTCTCTTAGAAAGTCTGTGTCATGTCATGCAGCGCATCCTTTTTATTTTCTGCCATTTTTATTCATTTTTATTTTTCAATGGATTTAATATTTTTTTTTTTTAGAAAATTTCCGCTCCTTTGTAACCCTGCTGAGCAGACGAAAATAATAAAATAAAAAAATAGAATAGATGGATTCAGCAATAAATTTTTGACCCACAAATTATTGACTGTCACGCAAAATAAATTTTTAAAACGTGGATTTGACCCTTTTACCCGTTTTTAATTTTGTTTTCCTTCTAACTGTACCTCGCAGCTAATCGAAGTTTTTTTATACAAAAAAGATACCGTTACACAGGGCCAAGTAAAAGCAACCATCACGTGCTACGCATTTTCCCAACACGTTTTTAACATGTTGGTGGGGGATTTTCTTCGAATTTTTTCGCCTTTGTTTTCTATTTTAAGAAAATAAATTATTTTTATTGCTGCTGACTACTGATTTGAAATGTAGGACAGGGATTTATTTCTTTAATTAGTTTTTGTTAATTTGATTTCAAAATTGGATCCCTTTAGGATGAGGTGGTTGAAGCAATAAAATTTTTTGGAAAAGAAGTGTAGAGAGTAGTACCAATATTGTGTACAAAGAATGAAAAGGAAAAAATTAACTGAAGCAGTGGAATGAACATCAAATGATCAAATCTGGGGTCTTTAGTGTAACGTTATAATAAAGCAATATGAGAGTGCCTTACAGTGTTCTTTTGACCAAGAATATGACCGGGGAGGACATTGAGCATAAGCTAGGATATGCTATTAGCCATAATACGGAGATTGTACTTGATATGCTGGCTACACAAGCTGAATTGCACTTCTTTAGTAGTTAAATTTGATACTAGACAGACATTTTAATAAAATAATGACGGGTATCTTAAAGTCCCTGTAGTCTAGTAGTAGTAGTGTGTTGACTTATTAGACGTAAGGCCGCGGTTCAAAATCCCAGGTCAGACATCAATTCTTCAGTGACTTCCCCTTAGCAGATTTCTGGCAAAAACTCTAAGCGTTAAATACAATTGCCATGAAAAAGTTTCTCAAAAAATTTGTCGTTCCCCACACACTCATGTATAAAATTAATACACACAACATAAGTGGTGTGGGAAACTAGGTCCGTAACCGTGACAGACCATAATCGTAATGACCAATTATGTATGTATATATGTAGCTCACCGTAGTCTAGTATGTAGTGTGTTGGCTTATTAGACTGAAGGCCCGAGTTCGAATCCCAGGTCAGACATCAAAACGAAATATAAAAAAAATATTTCTTCGGCGACTTCCTCTCAGCAGATTTCTGGCAAAAACTCTGAGAGTAAATAAAATTGCCATGAAAAGCTTCTCAAAAAACTGTCGTTCGGAGTCGACTTTAAACTGTAGGTCCCGCCACTCATGCATAAAATACATAAGTGGTGTGAGAAGCTAGGTCGTAATCCTGACTGAAGGGTTGTAATGACCAATTATGTATGTATGTATGTAGCTCCGTATGCCACCAGTATCACAACAAAATTTCTAACTGAAGTCGAAGCCTTCTATTGATGGGCGTTTACTTTAGTTGTGCAGCACCTATGCTAAATAAAACAGCCTTATGGTACTTAGTATGTACAATTCGAATGTAGATAAATATGGAGTTTAAGGAATTTAAGTTGAAGACACTATAGATAATATCACCCCCAGTATAAATGTTTTAATCAAAGCTTATTTCTATGTGTGTAAAGATAAATTCTAATTTGAAAATCCAAGACGCAATCCATAAATTTTAGCAGCGCCACATTTGACGTTAACAGAGCCAAATTTTCACTTAATAGAACAAAATTTGCCCTTAACAGAGCACTGTTAGCTATTTAAAAGTGTCCATCTAAACAAGACCAATTGTTTAGGAGCTAATTTTGTGAAATAATCTTGGTCTATGAGTACCATACTATATGCAATGGAAGGTTCCAATGGTATTTAGAAAATTGACTTTGAAAAAATCAATTTCTTGCATGAAAATTCTCTAGAAGATCATTGGACATTTAGAAACATATAAGAAATAGTACACCATACAGAATGGTAGTCCAGAGGGTCCTTTTTCGAAACGTGGTAGTGGGATAGTTGGAATAATTTTGAGATTCCCCCTTTACATTTCAACACTTTTGTTCACATATAATAATGATCATAATGATAATTAAATTTTATATTAATAGTCTGAAATAATTGCAAAGTAGAAAATTAATCTACTAATTGCCACTGTTAAACAGTTAACAGAGCTCTGTTAATAGCAAAGTTTACCCTGTTAGAAGCAAGAAGTGGCGCTGCTAAAAGTGTGGGTTTGCATGTTTTGTCCTTAAATTCGAATTTATCTTCCCCCACATTTTATTTCTTCAGATCATAAAACAATTTTTTAAAGTCCCTTTAAATAGAATCGTTATATTAAAGCATTTTAATTAAACAAATTCCGATTAATATTAACAATTTAACAGAAAGTAAACAGGAAATAAAACCTGCATGAACAGCAAGAGTAAATGAAAAAATAAATTTTGAAAGAGAGAGGCAGCACAACTACTTTACAACAGCTGAAGAGGTCAGCCATGAAGATAAAATACAAATTGAATTACGTTTTATTTACTGGCATGGAAGGAAGATTAAACATTAAAAAAACAAACAAAAAAACGAAGTTTTAAAAATAAACAGTAATCAGGAAACGGAAATACAAACTACAGAGTAGACTACAGACATGCATTGCAGACTGCACAATGGTTTCCGAGAAGTGTTAAGTCAGAAGCCCTTTTCTAAAACAAAAATTAAATACAATACAGTCAAAATAAATTCAAAAAACAATTGTTATTTCAACAATAATTTCCAAAATATTTGTATCGCAATTGTTGTTACAATTTTACAACAAATTAATGAAAACTATACATGAACTACTACCAACTGCAAACAGAATACACTGCCATAGTTCACCCAGTATGAAACCAAAAGGTTTTCGTAGTTTTATTGGCGTTATAATAGAGGTGTCGACCGGTAAACAAACCCAGATAATGTTGGCCAAAAATAAAAAACAAAAAAAAAAAAATAGAGAAAAAACGAGGAGAATAAAAATTATTCTCTGCTCTAGTTATACCACAACATCTGCAGCGAATAAATTCAAATTAAATTTTGTGTGTGTGCATGAAAACCCAGACTGAGTGGTAATAGTGGTGGAGGTAAACACGCTAAAAAAAAAATTCTTGTTAAAAATAAATAATGAAAGGAAAAAAACAAGAATTATTTTGATAGCAAAACAGTAAAATTTATTAAAAAAAATTCCTAATGAATTAAATTAAATGAAATATTTATGTTTCTTCCGTGTTTTTATTTTATGGTTGTGAATAACGCTGAATAGGATCGCCTTAAGGTAATTTTTAAATTGTACTACTATGTCATTATACCACATAGTCGATTTGATGTCTTTGCTTTTTTTCTTAGCCTGAAAGGCATTAGATTAACCAAGCTTCTATTATTTAATACTCTCGTTCTATTAGTCAGAATATTCGAACTATGAAGCTAGAAACCCATATAATGCGTACCGTTATGCGTACATGCATACATACATAATTTGTCATTACAACCCTGTAGTCAAGATTACGACCTAGCTTCTCACACAACTTATGTTAAGTATGTTTATTTGAACCATGAGGGACAGGACCTACAGTTTAAACGAACCACAGATTTTTGAGAAACTTTTCATGGCAATTTTCATTTTATACTCAGAGTTTTACCAAAAATCTGCTGCAAGGAATTTGCCGAAGAAATATTTCATTTTGTTGTAGATGTCTGACCTGGGTTTTGAACCGTGGCCCTACCTCTAATAAGCCGACACACTATCTACCTAGACTACGGCGACTTCTGTCTGGCCAAAACACTGCTATTTTAATTTTTAATCATTCACATCTCAAACTACATTATACTCTTGCAGTCGCCTAGTTGTAGCTGGCCGTAGTTCAAAACACTTGTGGAGTTTATTATTGCCTAGGCGTATGAGTGATATTTTAATTCCTTATTGCAGAACATCAAACAACATCAATCATACGCTGTAGGGTCATAGCAAAAGCTATACAAACAATAGAAAATATTGGGTTGTTCGGAACCCAACTTCACACCCTACTTCACACTTAAGCCGTATAATTTTTATATGCTTTGAGAGCTCATATAGTAAGGCTTGTGTGTGAAAAATTCCAATTAATTCTACGCCAGTAGTTTTTGGTTGGTGCCCTTTTAAATATAGAGAGCGATAAGCAGCATTTTCGACATATCTTACTGTTTCACTACAGAAAGGCTAAAAATGCTGTTCAAGCCAGAAAGAAATTGACCGATGTGTATGGAGAAGGTAATTTGCTAAATTACGATCCGGCAATTTTAATGTCAAGGATGCACCACGTTCGGGAAGGCCGGTTATAGCTGATAAAGACGCAATAAAGGCATTAGTTGATGCGAACCGGCGACTAACAACACGTGAGATCGGATTGAGTCTAAATTTATCAAATTCATTATAATTTAATAAAGTATTTGTTTATTATACGAAAACTGTCTTTCATTTTCACAAACAAAAACGAAATTACTTTCCGAACAACCCAATAATTATTTTATTTGATCCCGTACTCCTGTAAAGATATTAAAGTCCCTATACGTCACACTTATCAAATGATTACTAGCCCAGGTCCTACATTCACTGATTACACGTACCTTAGCTTGAATAACCGTCTCATGGTCCGGTAGCCGGAGGCAAAGTTTGGTTTCTGGTTCTTCTATATGGAAGCCAAGTCCCATCCTATCTCTTAGTTTAGAACCATCTGTGTAGCAAATAGTCTCCACGAGCATCTGTTTATTTATTTCTCTTTTCATTTCTTTTTTTTAATGTAATTTAGGACGAAAGAAATTTCTTTAGTCCCTAAACTTTGATTTGTTTTACAAACGAAAGCCATAAAAAGGCACATCATTAGCATCATTTCAATTGAAATTTTTCGTATTCACTTCAATAATTTTAATACACTTTCATTGGCTTCTATGCCAGTGATTTCTTTGGTTTTAAACACAACAATTTAAATTAAAATGTTAAAATAAATAAGAATATAAAACTATGGAATGAAAACAAATAGAAAACTTTAGAGTTTAGAAAACTGCCCTTTTGTAACGCAGTACAATAATGAAAATTCAATTAAAATTAAATGAAATTCGTAAAAATTCTTAGTAAAATTGCTTCGTGAATAAATAATTGCCAGAGAGCATGACTTTGAATAAATAATTCCTTGGTTTTATTTTTTTCCGTCTTATTGTGTTGTTTTCTTTTGTTCCAAAAACTTTCGCTTTTAGAAATGAAGAGTGCTATTAAACAGTGGAATGAATTGTTTTGATTCGCTCCTTTTTTTTAACGTGGAAGAGGAAGTTTATTTAAAAATTTTTTGTGTGTTCTTACTTACTTACTTAATTAGCTATTACAAGCATTTAGTCAGGATCACAATCTAGCTTTTCACACCACCAAAGTTGTGTGTGTTAATTTTATACATGAGTGGCGCGACATACAGTTTAAAGTCGACTCCAAATGACAGATTTTTGAGGAACTTTTCATGGCAATTTTATATTACTCTCAGAGGTTTTGACAGAAATCTGCTGGGAGAACGCCGCTCAAAGGAAATATATTTTTTTTTTTTCATATTTCGTTTTGCTTACTTAACTTAACTAGGATTGCGACCTTTTTGTCAGGAATGCAAACTAGCTTGCCCATGTTGTGTGTGATAATTTGAAGCATGAGGGGCAGAACCTACAGCTTAAACAAACGACAGATTTTTGAGAAAATTTTCACGGCAATTTTCTGTTTATACTCTGAGTTTTTGCCAGAAATCTGCTAAGAGGAAGCCGTGAAGGAAATACTTTTTTGCTTGAAAATTCTCTAATAGATCAGTAGCCATTTTGGAACATACAGGGTGGGCCAAAAGAAACCAAGGGGTGTAAAAGTTTAATAACTTTTTTGTTTATTAATTTTTTTTTATTTTTTCTTTCAGATTATATAGACAACACTTGGAGAATTTATAATGGAGAGGTTCACAACTGAACAGAGAACCAGAACAATAGAATTTTATTATTTAAACCAGAGATCAATTATTTTAACGCAAAGAGCATATCGTCGACATTTTAACGTCAGAATTTCGCCCTCTGAAGCGATGATTCGTTGCTTAGTTAATCGTCATCACCAACATGGCAGCCTAAGAGATTTGCCTCGAACCGGTAGACCACGTTTAAGTCGCACTGCGGAAAATATTGAACGAGTACAGCAAATTGTTAACGAAGCACCAGAAACATCTTGCAGAAGTCGTTCTGCTCAGCTAGGAATGTCTCGTACGTCACTACGGCGCATTTTAAAAAAAGATTTACAGTTATACCCATATAAGGTGCAATTGGTCCAAGAATTAAAACCCGGAGATCATCGTCAACGTCTAAATTTTGCAGTTAAATTTCAAGAGTTGGCCAGAAATGAAATTAACTTTATTGAAAATTTGATTATGAGTGATGAAGCTCATTTTCATTTGAATGGCTTTGTTAATAAGCAGAACTGTAGGTTCTGGGGTTCTCAAAATCCAAGAGCCATTCATCAACGCCAATTGCACCCCATCAGGTGTACGGTATGGTGTGGGATCACATCTGAAAATGTCATTGGGCCCTACTTCTTCGAGAATGAAGATGGAAGTGCTGTAACCGTAAATGGAGAGCGGTATCGGTTTATGATAGAAAATTTTTTACGTTCTGCTCTTGAAAACAGACCTGGTATGTGGTTTCAGCAAGACGGAGCCACTGCCCATACTGCCCGAGTCACAATGGCACTTTTAAGTCAAATTTTTGGAGAGCGAATAATTTCTCGAAATTCGGAAATTATTTGGCCAGCGCGATCGCCAGATTTGACAGCACCCGACTATTTTCTTTGGGGTTTTTTGAAGGAGAGAGTGTATGTGAACAAGCCAGAGACAATCCTTGAACTCAAGGCAAACATTGTTGCAGAAATTCGAACGCTACAGCCACAAGTTTTGAAAGATGTTATGGAAAATGCTCTAAAAAGAGCCCATCAGTGCGAAGCTGAAAACGGTGGTCATTTAAGAGACATCATTTTTCATACTTAGTGTAAAAAAATTTCCATTTTGTATATTATATAATCTGAAAGAAAAAATAAAAAAAAAGTTAATAAACAAAAAAGTTATTAAACTTTTACACCCCTTGGTTTCTTTTGGCCCACCCTGTATAAGAAATAGTACACCATACAAACCGTATTTTATGTCAATAGTCTGCAATAATTGCAAAGTAAAAGAATAATCTACTATTGCCACTGTTAAACAATTAACAGTGCTCTGTTAATAGCAAAATGTACCCTGTTAGAGGCAAAAAGAGGCGCTGCTAAAAGTGTGGGTTTGCGTCTATGGTTTTTAAATTCACATTATCTTCACACACATTAAAGATTTAATCCTCTAAAGAAATTCTCTTCAAATTCTTGCCATATTTGAAGTAAATAACTCAGTAGCTGACTTGAACTCTTTAGCTCTTCTATATATTTATCACACATTCTTATTTATCACGGCAGTAAAAAAAAAATATTTCAAAAAGAATATGAAGAAATTTCTCACTTACTAAACCCAAACAAAATCATCTTTATGTCCATTCATTTGATCTTTGAAGTGACAAATGATTGTGTGACATATTTATACGCACATAGAATTGTATAAAAAAGCAGATTTGATGACACCAAAGCAAATTCTTATGTTCATTCAGAGAAACACTTTCATCTAGAGAGTGGAAAAATATTTGAAAAGGAATTTTAAACCAACACCACAATAAAAGCTGTATGGTGAACCTTGTTTTGATTCGAAGGATTTAAAATAAGGAATGAAATATTTTATGTATCTATTGTGTTCGTTGAACTTTTTCTCACACAAAACAACGGTTGAAGATACAAAGAAATCATTTGAAAAAAGTTTTTACGCAATCAAATGATAAACTATTTAGGATTTAAGCATTCACAATTACAATCACAATAGGAAACCTACTTCAAGCGTAACAATCTGACAATTTTTAATTGGGAAGGTGAAATGAAACGGTCAATTAATTTCATGTGGTACTCAGAGAGAATATTGAAAATTCATTAGTGTGAGCTGCATTATTTGGGAAATGTTGCACGACATACGATTGCAAGCTAAGAAAATTTCTACGTATTTTTAATACAGAAAACTGTTCTTTGTCATTCTGGAGATCAAGCGCAGGATTACTCTTGCCAACAGGTGCTACTATGGTCTCAATGGGCAATTGAGTAGCAGAGACCTCTCTCGTAAGACGAAACTAATACTCTTCAAGACGCTCATCCTACCCGTGCTTCTTTATGGCGCAGAAGAACTGATGCAGCTGCCTTGAGAGTGTTCGAGAGAAAAGTCCTACGTAAGATCTTCGGTCCAGTGCGAGTTGGCGATGATTTCCGCATCCGAGTCAACAGTGAGCTGTATGAGCTCCTCAACGACATAGACGTTGTACAGCGTATTAATATCCAGCGGCTGCGCTGGCTCGGCCATGTCGTTCGAATGGAAGAGGATGCTCCGGCGATACGGGTATTTGATGCGGCAATCAGCGGAAGTCGGTGAAGAGGACGACCTTGTCATCGGTTGGTGTGACCAACTGGCGTAGGCGCGCAAGAAGCAGAGGCGCCTGGAAGGATGTGTTGCGGCAGGCCGAAATCCGTTAATCGGGTTGTTATGGCCAATTAAGTAAGTAAGTAAACTGTTCTTTGTATAAGAAAATTTAAATTCATTATTCAAATTCATTCAGGTTCTTATAAGCTTTTAAAAACCAACGATTTCTTATAGAACGAAAATATAAATTTAACGAACATAAAGTAGTCTGGCCAACATACATACACAATTGGTCATTATAACCCTTCAGTCAGGATTACGACCTAGCTTCTCACACCACTTATATTGTATACGAGTATGTGTTAATTTTATCTATAAGTAAGGGGACCTACAGTTTAAGCACGACTTCGAACGACGGATCTTTTTTGAGTTTTTGCCAAAAATCTGCTGAGAGCACATCGCCGAAGAAAGTTTTGATGCCTGACCTGGGGTCAGATTACACGTCTAATAAGCCAACACACTACCTACTAGACTACGGCGACTTCTATTTGGCCAACACTCTCCAATTTTAATTTTTAATCATTCACATCTCATACTACACTATACTTTTGCAGCTGCTTAGTTGTAGTTGGCCGTAATTCAAAACGCTTGTGGAATTTATTATTGTGGAGACGTATGAGTGATATTTGAATACCTTATTGCAGAGCAACAAACAACATCAATCATACGCTGTAGTGTCATAGCAAAAGCTATACAAACAATGGAAAATAATGTTTTTTTTTTATTTAATGATTCTTAACATCTTTTGCTATCAATTCTCAACTGAAATTTATTTATTGTTGTATAGGCTGCTGCTGCTGTTGTTGTTTTCATGTTACAGTCATGTTGTTTATTGGGTTTCATTATCATAAATCAAGATTTTATCTTCAATCGTTTATCATGTTTTACAATATATTTCCACTTAAAATTTTATTGATTTTGGTTTCCCTGTTCGATATTCTATATCTTTGACAATAAAACGAAACGAAAATGACAAAGAAAAATATTGTTTACGTCTGTAAATATTTATTGATGTTTGGTGTGGTCTATTAAATGTAACAATCCAAAGGCCAGAAAATAATCGAACGAAAAGATTTCTTAAGTTTTGTGCCTGAGCCACGATGGTAACTTTTGTAAATTTCTGCAGATAACTTAAAAATTTAAGTTAAATTTTTTTAATCAATTTAACACAAGTTGAGAATGTTTCGCCTTTTTAAGCAACAAACCTGAACCCAAATCTTAAACACTCAAAACATTTTATCTTGCATAGCGTGTATCTGCGTACATATCTTTCGTTAATATCTGCCGGCAGATTATGACTGAAGACTGATTATTTTAATTAAAAATTATTCATACAAACCAAACTGAAAGAAAAAGAAATTTCAACTGAAAAAATTATGACTGCATTCAGAAATTCTTTCTTTGTTTACCACAAGGGCGCAAGAGAAATATGAAAACCAAATGAAAGAATTTTTTACAATCACAATATGAAAACTATTTCAAGCGTAGCAAGCCGACAATTTTTCATTGGGAAGGATGAATGAAATTTTTGTATACCGCTTTACCTCTGCTGATTGGATGTTCATGTGAGAAGCTAGGCCGTAATCCTGACTGGAGTGTTGTAATGGCCAATTATATATGTACGTATGTATGTGATTGGATGTTCATCAATCTTTAACACATATTTTTGTAACCCAACTATACATTATAATTTCGAAATTGTTTCTTGATTTTAGGTATATTGGGGTCGCCGTCATCTAGTAGGTAGTGTGCTGGCTTATTAGACGTAAAAGCCAGGGTTCGAGTCCCAGGCCAGACATCAAAAAATAAAAAAAATAAAATACAAAAAGTATTTTTTCGGCGATTTCTTCCCAGTTTCTCAAAAAATCTGTCGTTCGGAGTCGACTTTAAACTGTAGGTCACGCCACTTATGTATAAAATTAACACACACAAGTGGTGTAAGAAACTGCGGGTTTCTTGGGGATGATTGCCTGTAGACTGTTTAATGGTGAAGGTATAGCACTGGCCATTTAATAGTCACCTAGCAGAAACTCGTTTCCTTGCAGTTCGCATCTTCCCCCTTTCCACCTTTCCTAAAAACCTGCACAATGCACTGCATGTGTAGGGGCCATCCCCTGAGTGCTGGTTTCATAAAAAAAAATAAAAAAAAAAAAATTAAACAAGGAATCCTTACGTTAATACATTACCGCTTCATAAGATAACCAAATCCTATCTTAAGAATATTAGGTTGGGTCTAGCAAAGCATGTCCATTTCATTTCAAGTAATAGTCATAGCGCAATATCGAAATGAAAACTGCCAAACAGGTATTTAAGCTCATGTAAAACATAATAATTCACACTTTCTTTTTCACATAATTTATAACATTCTTTCTTAGACAAATGATGACGAACAATTGCAAAAACCCAGCTTCTTTGGTATGAATCGAACATAAGCATAAGTCTGTCATACAAATCCGATGGAGAATTCTCTTTCTGGTCTTGTTCCACAAAGGAAATTATTTATTATGCGACAGAATCAATGTTTTAGCACTTATGACATCCAGAATAGTCTCTAGATTTGTGCTAATACCTACATTCGGATAGCTCTAGGCTAAGGCCTTTGTAATGCAATGTCCTTTGGAGATACCCGGCATTACATACATACATACATAATTGGTCGTTACAACCCTTCAGTCACGATTACGACCTAACTTCTCACACCACTTATGTTGTGTGCTTTAAATTTATACATGAGTGGCGGGACCTACAGTTTAAAGTCGACTCCGAACGACAGTTTTTTGAGAAGCTTTTCATGGCAATTTTATTTACTCTCAGAGTTTTTGCCAGAAATCTGCTGAGAGGAAGTCGCCGAAGAAATATTTTCATATTTTCGTTTTGATGTCTGATCTGGGATTCGAACACGGGCCTTCAGTCTAATAAGCCAACACACTACCTACTAGACTACGGCGACATACATACATACATACTCGACTTTAAACTGTAGGTCGCGCCGCTCATATATAAAATTAATACACACAACATGAGTGGTGTGAGAAGCTAGGCCGTAACCATGGCTGAAGTGTTGTAATGGCTAATTATGGCAAATTTTATTTTGTATGCAAAACAGTTAACAGGAATCCATGTCAGGCATCAAAATGTCCATTGATGGATGTTGCTCAATGAATACTTCCAGGAATTCTACATATTTTTTAAATCCAATTTTTAATTATATATTCGTTCGATATTAAGGATCTTATTTCCATTTCACTTTCATTTCAATCCTTAGCAAAAAACAACAGATGGCAACATGTAGATATCAAAAAGGATATTAAATGTCAACACTTTTCTACAGTAATTCAGGGCCTGTGTGTTCATTATCTTTTGAGGCATTTTAAATTAAGACACAAAACATGAATCTGAATGGAAAATCTCCCTTTCAAAGAGGCAATAAAAAAAAGAACGTAGAAAATTGTATTGGTATTTACAGTCATAAGCTATAGACAACCAAAGATAAGCTGGTTGTAATCTGATTTGTATGCAAAAAAAAAAGGGAAAATTAATTCCATTTTAATTGCAACAAAATATACAACATTATGTATTTGTATGTTGCTTGAAAGAAAATTTTTTCTTTACTCTACACAGAAATTAATTCTTTAAGAACCTTGTACGTATGTTATATTGTAATATTTATAATTGGCTTAAAAGAACTTCTTTGTCTGCCTGTATCTTCTGTATCTTATGTTGGCGGATATGGCTTCAGTTTTAAACTGTCAAGTCATGTTTTAATAGAACACTTGCAACAGATGAGTAGACTTGCATTCAACAGCAAAAACTATAGAAAATTTAAATTGAAAAGCAAAACACAAAAGTAATCCAAAAAAGTAATTCCAAACACTATGAAGAATGTAACTTAAACTAATGATGGATGCCTTTTTTATCGTCTAGAAGGAGGCAAATTAACAAACTTAATTCATGACATGTCAAGACAAGTAAAAGCTTTTATTGGATAATCTTGTAAATGAGTTCAAATGTAGCAAATGTTTTTGTTTTTTGCTTCAAATTATACAAATTCTTTAAATATATGACATAAAAAGAAGAAATTAACAGAATATCCAATGTTACGGTAACATTCGACAAAACATACAGTGAGCGTCAGAAGAAACTGTATATTTTAAGAAAAAAATATGCATTCATAAATTACCGTTATTTTTATTTTTTAAAATTGTTTCATTGCCTGTTTTTAAAATTGAAACAAAAAAAAAAAATTACAAAAAAATTTCGAAATATTGTAAAATTTTTTCGGACACACTCCTTAAGTGGTAAAAGTTGAGTTTGGCGATTGTTAGAATTTTATCCATAGTATACTGGTTCTTTTGACGCTCATTGTAGGTATGGCATGGGTTTATACTTCAACATTTTTAAAACACAAGTGAGTAAATTCTAGATATCTAGAACAAAACGAAATCTGAAAAAATATTTCTTCGGCGACTTCCGCCCAGCAGATTTCTGGCAAAAGCTCTGGGAGTGAATAAAATTGCCATGAAAAGTTTCTCAGATATCTGTCATTCATCAATCGGAATATCCAAGTCTATGAGACTACCAGATCACTGCAGTGTCTTTCAGGCGGAAGTGTCGGCAATTCAAGCTGCGGTGAAAATTGTTGCGGACAAAAATGTTCGCAAGCGAACGATCATTATACTTTCCGATAGCCAAGCGGCCATCAAGGCGCTGGATTCTAGCGTGATAAACTCCAAGACAGTATACGACTGTCGCAGATGTCTCAATGAGATGGCGAAGCGATGTGATGTTTGTATCACATGGGTACCGGGACATGAGGACATTCCCGGCAATTGCAGAGCGGATGAATTGGCCAGAAGGGGCACGACCGTCGAGCTCTCTGATGAATTCTCTACATTGGGGATCCCTTTAAGTACCAGTGGGCTTATGATTAACAATGCAATCGTGGACCTTGCCAACAGTAGATGGGCAGCTTCGGATAAAGGCAGAGCGGCGCAAAAAATCTGGCCAAAGCTGGATAGAAGGCACACGACGACTCTGCTTAAGCTCCAAAGAAGCAGGCTCAAAGCTGTTATCGGGGTTATTACGGGGCATTGTATTATAGGAACACATGCGAGGCGCATTGGTCTTGGACACCTCGCGAATGATTTCTGCAGAAGCTGTGGAGATGAAGAGGAGGATGAAACTATTCTTCACCTACTTTGCACATGTCTGGCACTTGGTCGGAGGAGAAAGAAACACCTGGGTGCCTACTACATGGAGGACGTAGATGAATTGTCATGCGTGGATATTGACAGTCTAAGTCGCTTCATCGGAAGCTCCGAGTGGTTCCTAGAATAGGGGAAAGATGAAACTGTGGTATCACAATGGGCCCTGTATGCGGCCTAAGTGTGTCCGCTCATCGGGTGGACAGCCACTTCTACCTACCTACCTATCTGTCATTCAGAGTCGACTTTAAACTGAAGGTTACCGCCACTCATAGATAAAATTAACACTAACAACGTGGGGAAACTAGATCGTATATTCTAATGTGAGAAACTAGATCGTAATCATGACTAAAGGGTTATAGGTGACACCTCAGTCAGATCGTGCCATGTGAGTTATTAAGAATTTTATGTAAATTTGTTTAATTTCTACTGAAAGATAACAATGATTTATGTGTGTGAAGATAAATTCGAATTTAAAAACCAAAGACGCAAACCCACACTTTTAGCAGCGCCACTTCTTGTCTCTAACAGGGTAAACTTTGCTATGAACAGAGCATTGTTAACTGTTTAACAGTGGTGATAGTTATACTATTTTGCAATTATTGCAGACTATTAAATATAAAATATAATTCTCATTATGATCATTATTATTTGTGAACAAAAGTGTTGAAATGTAAAGGATGGTTGGCGGGGGCGGAAGACGAAATTATTCCACCAATCCGACTACCACGGTTCGAATGAGGACCCTCTGAACTACCATTTGCACATAGTCGGGTTGGTGTACTATTGCTTATACATATGTTCCAAAATGGCCACTGATCTTCTAGAGAATTTTCAAGCACGAAATTAATATTTTCAAAGCCAATTTTCTCAATACCATATCACTTATTATGGGACTATGTTGCTGATTATATTAAGATGCCTTAGAACCTTCCTTTAAGTATGATATGGTACTCATAGACCTACAATATTTCCCAAAATTTGCTCCTAAACAAGTGGACTTGTTCAGATGATACTGTTAAATAGCTAACAGTGCTCTTTTAAGGGCAAATTTTGTTGTGTTAAGAGGCGCTGCTAAAATTTATGGATTGCGTCTTGGATTTACAAATTCGATTTTATCTTCACAGACATCAATGATTTTTATATGACACTATGTGGTTCAATATACTCGTATTGTTACGCAGATCGAAACGACCTAATATCGTTTCACATAAAAACAATAAACAAAAGCTACCACCTACACTAACACATATGTACACCGAACCATACATGAAGCAACAATAACACAGTATGAGTATGAGAGAGATGAATAACCCAAACGCAAAATAAGCGAACACAACAAGAAGCAATGCGTACACAATACACATTAACAAATCCATCGAACATCTTCTAAATAAGCCACCAACAACAAGCATGAGAGCAAAAGGGATGGACAAGTAAGTATACGCAACAACAAGTAATGCAGTCGTCATAGAATTTTCGAGAGTGCGAAGCCGCGAACGTTCTTCTTCAAGAACGTTCGATGTACTGTTCATGTTGGACTATAAAAGGGCAAGACAAAGCAGACGAGTAAGTCAGCTGTAATTGAGTCAGTCTTGAGTGAAGTTGCGTGTGAACTAAATAGTCGTGTTTGAAGATATCGGTTGCGAGCAATAGTTGTGTGTGAATAATAGCAAGCAATTAATGTTGTATCGGTTAAGTGTGAACAGTGACACATAAGAAAGTGTGGACAATAAAGAGAGTTTAATTAAAATAAAACACTTATTTGTTTTTACTTGGTTTGCAATCAACGAACTCATATTTAAACGTTTTTAAAAAGGTAAAAACGTTACAATATTATTTTATAATGTACTTATAAGGTTCAGGTTCAGGTTCATTTTCTACTCACTTTGAAATCTTCATTCGTTGACAAATTTCTTTAAGAAATCAGAAAAGATTGTCCCCTCATTACTGCATGTGATGCGCTCAAGTGTCTAAATTAAAATGTATTTCAATACACTCATTGACTTACCTGTGAAGAAGAAAAAGAAAAAGAAACAAATTTCATTAAAATATTGTCAAAGTAATGAATATTAAAAAAACTAATTGTTATACTAGAGACATTGGAAGCAAGATTCCAACTTTGTAGAAAGAGAAAATGAAAGAAAGTTAAAGTATCCGTTTTCCCCAAATGTTCAACTCATTTAGCAATTACAGTTAATCGTTTACAATATTTCTTATGTTCTTAACTGTTTCATTTCATTTTTATTGAAACATTTCGTTTTACGATAATTTTTATTTCTTTTTGAACACACCATCCGGATTTTTCTCAAAATTTAATTTAGGAAATGCAATACAACACGATAACATTCTCTTCTTATTTCTGTCAAACGAAGTTGTTGTGAAATGTAATGGAATGTCAATGTTAATAAAATTAATTTTTCATCACTTAAATACAATACGGCTGATGTTTTAATTTTTATTGTGTTGTTGTCTGAGTACCATTTGTGATCAGGTAAAGGTAGATATATGTATGAACATGATACACTAATGCAACATATGGGGTTTCTTTCACAAAGAAATTTCATTCACAAAGAATTCTTATTTAGAAATCCAGTCTGGTGTTGCTATTTTAATTAAAAGGAAGAAACAAAAATTTTTTTTCGCTGCCTTAAGTACCTAAACAAATTTCAATTACAAGGCCCCCCCATTAACATTTGCCAGCCAGTATATCTGTATTTGAATTGTCCTTAACGCAACATTTAACTTCTGCAGGTTGAAAGGGTTTTTTGTTTTGTTTGCTTTTGTTTGAATGTTTAATGAAATTATACGATTCGAGACTTAATTGTTTTATTTTTCTTCGTGTTATTTGGTTTTCTAAAATCTTTAATTAATTAATTTTTCCTCTTTCACCTGGTTTCCGTATATCTCTTGAACCATTGTAGTAAACAAAGAAAGAAATGCTGAATGCGGACATAATTTTTTCAGTTGAATTCCTCATTCTTTCAGTTTAAGGCGTATGAATAATTTTTAATTAAAATAATCAGTCTTCAGTCATAATCTGCCGGCAGATATTAACAAAAGATAGTGTTACGAAAATGGAAATGGTGTTGTTAAAATAATAAGCAAAAGCTCCAAAAACAACATAATGGACTTGATCACACATAAAATGATAAACAAAAGCTCCAAAAACAAAACAATGCAGTTGTTCACGTGATCAACGAATGAGTAAACATATAGCAACAAAAACAACAGGGCTTGTTTACAAGATCGATGAATAAACAAAAATATAGCAACAACGTCCGTGTATAAGAAATATAGCAGAAAGACAAACAAACAAAACAACAACAACTCTGCCTGGACGAAAGTAAATAAGATACACGAACAACAAAAATGGAAACAAGTTGTTTACATTTTTCGATTGTTCCCGAAGGTCGTCATCATCCTTCAAGGGCATTCATCGCACTGTTGATCGAGTGATATAAAAGGCAAGATAAAGCGAGCAACGATGATTCAGTTAGAATTCAGTCAGTCGTGTATGAAGACACGTGATTCTCGGAGATCGAGTTAGTCGTGTGACGACGTCGCGTTGAGTTGAGTGAGAATTCAACCAGTGGTGTGAAGATACGAGATCGAGTTATAATCCAGTCAGACTTGTGTGCAGAGAAGTTGCGTGAAGAAAACAGTTGTTAGTGTGGTGCTTACAAAAAATGTTGTGAGCAAAGAAGAATAACTAACAAGTGTTGTTGCTTACAAAAAAAAGGTTGTAAGCAGAGAAATATCACGAACAAGCACATATTGTGAAAGTTATCATTGTATGCGTAGAATAAGTTCGAACAGTGGCACGAAAGTTGTGCAGAAAATAAAGAATTGATTAAAAAAATAAACACAGATTTATTTTTATTTCATTTGCAATCTACGAACTCAAATTTTTAACGTTTTTAAAAGGTAAAAACGTAACAATATATACGCAGATACACGCTATAAAAAATAAAATGTTTTGAGTGTTTAAGATTTGGGTTAAGGTTTGTTGCTTAAAAAGAGGAAACATTCTCGAATTGTGTTAAATTGTACCATTTGACTCTGAATAACTTCTGAATACAGCATATGTGGCTTATTGTCAATATTTTAATTTAAATTTTTAAATAATCTGCAGAAATTTACAAAAGTTACCATCATGGCTCAGGCACAAAACTTAAGAAATCTTTTCGTTCGATTATTTTCTGGCCGTCGGATTGTTACATTTAATAGGCCACACCAAACATCAATAAATATTTACAGACTTAAACAATATTTTCCTTTGTCATTTTCGTTTCGTTTTATTGTCAAAGATAGGAAAATCAAAATCAATTAAATTTCAAGTGGAAATATATTGTAAAACATGATAAACGATTGAAGATAAAATCTTGATTTATGATAATGAAACTTAATAAACAATATGATTGTAACATGAAAACAACAACAACGGCAGCAGCAGCCTATGGAACAATAAATAAATTTCAGTTGAGAATTGATAGCAAAAGATGTTAAGAATCGTTAAATAAAAAAAAAAATATTTTCCATTGTTTGTACAGTAAAATCTTTTTTACATGCTTTTGAAATAACACGGTTCGTTAAGAAGGAAATTTTAATTTTTTTACACGCTTTTTTTGGTTTAACACGAATTCCAAAAAAAAATTTAATACGAATTAAAAAAAAATTTTTTCATGATTGCTGGATATCAAGAATTTTGTAAACAACTGGAGAATTTCAAAAAAAATTTAATACGAATTCAAAAAAAAAATTTTTTCATGATTGCTGGATATGAAGAATTATGTAAACAATTGGAGAAACCAAAAAAACAACTGCTTTTAAGTGACTTCATAACAACAAAAAAACCTATAGACGTCGCTAATAATGAAGATAATTCTGCATTAGAACAAAACCAAACAGTCGCGTTAGACATATCTTCTGACGACAGTGATTTTAATCCAGTCCATAATAAACGTCCACGATTGTTATCAACCAGCGATGAGTAGCTGAACTTTTGTTTCCTTAATTTTTTTGATGTATATTTTTTATACTTATGGATTGAATTTAAACTCTACAATTTATTTTCTTGTAATAAATATGAATTGTTTTGTTTTTTAATGGAGTTTGCTATCACTTTTTTTGCACGGTTTTTTAAGGAAATATTTGAATTTTTTTCATTTTACACGATTTTTTATGGTTGTGGAACATATTTCCAAATTTACATATTTTTTTTACACGATTTTGATTTACACGTATTTCTTAGGAACGTATCTACCGTGCAAAAAAAGGTTTTACTGTATAGTTTTTGCTATGGCACTACAGCGTATGATTGATGTTGTTTGATGCTCTGCAATATGGAATTAAAATATCACTCATACGTCTCCACAATAATAAATTCCACAAGAGTTTTGAACTAAAGCCAGCACAACTAGGCGGCTTAAAGAGTAAAGTATGAGATGTGAATGATTAAAATTTAAAATACGAGTGTGTTGGCCAGACAGAAATCGCTGTAGTCTAGTAGGTAGTGTGTTGGCTTATTAGACGTAAGGCCACGTTTCAAACGCCAGATCAAACATCAAAACTTTCTTTGGCGACTTCTTATCAGTAGATTTCTGGCAAAAACTCTGAGAGTAAATAAAATTACCATGAAGAGCTTCTCAAAAATATGTCGTTCGGAGTCGACTTTAAACTGTACGTCCCGCCATTCATGTATAAAATTTAACGCACACAACATAAGTGGTGTGAGAGGCTAGGTCGTAATCCTGACTGAGGGGTTGTAATGACCAATTATGTATGTATGTTGGCCATACTATTTCCTGTTTAGTAAACTAATTTTTTAAGAGTTTAAGAAATCGTTGTTTTAAGAGCTTATAAGAAAATTTAAAAAACCACCAATAAAATGTTGCTTAAAATGAATTTAAAAATTTCTTTACGAATATTTTTCTGAATTCGTTCACAATCGCATATCGTGCAACATTTCTCAAATAATGCAGTTCACACTAATGAATTTTCAATATTCTCTCTGATTACCACATGAAATAAATTGACCGTTGCTAGGAAAGTGTTAAATTCTCTCTACATTCTCTTTGGTTTTTCTTCTTAATTTATTTTCTTTTCGCCTTACTTGGTATTCCACACAATATGGTTGTTGTGATAAATGTTTTTGCAATTCTGCATTGGCAGCACCGTGCCACAATAAATTTTTGGCTCATTCATGCAACACAGTTGTTTTTAAATTCTGAAACAATTGCAGAAGGCAATTATTTATTATATTTTTAATTACTTTTTAAATTAAATTAAATTTGAATAAAAAGTTAAAATATTGAAAAAATAAAATTTACTACTAAGGCGGGTATTTTAAAAATGTTATCGTCCAGGTGGTTTATTAATTTGTGTTCAAGAGTCGAAAAAATTTGATTCGTATAGTGGAACTTATTAGGTTTACTTGCTTCGATCCTGTGGGTTACCGCTGTAACACTGATACGAGTACTATCTATTCTGTTATTACAAGATCTGGTTTGTATCTGTTTGTATCGATGTAAATCCAGACGACCTTCTCGACGATGTGGTAATTATCATTATCATATAAAGATCTATTTGGTACCATTGGTGTAAAACTGGGATAGAATGTGGGTTCAGGTACCGTGTAGTCTCTTTGTATATTCATATTGACTCTACTGAAAACTTTGGCATGACCATAGTTTTTATACTTCGACGTTCTTGTGGCATTTATGGTATTTTCTTTTCTACAAAGAAAATGTCACCCTCTTACAAGGTGCATTAAAAAATTTTTGACCAACCCTGTTGTAATGTCATTTTTTATTTGAGAAGAACATAACACAAATATTAAAAAAGGGTATGCCCTGTGTTTACCACTTATTAAGAAAATGAATGAGGAAATGCCAATTTATTCAAAGGTGTTGCCAGATCGCTAATTTTTCGACTTCATTTTTTGCACGCTTTTTTTATAACAAAAAAAAAAAAAATATTTTAACACTGTTCTAACATTGAATGCAAGTTTTTATATTGTTGACCATGTAGCTTTAATAATGTAATATTTCCTTAAGATTACTCCACAAAACAATGAAAAAATTAATTTCAAATTGGATAACAATACCAGGCGACTTCTTTTAAATTTCATCTGGTAGCCCTATAAATAAATAAAAGTCATCTGCTTTACAGGGCATTAGCAGCACTCTCGATTTATACAGGGCATAAAATGCAATGCCCTCTACCATTAGCAAGTGTGAATTATTTAGAATAAAACATACCACCCTTTTAGAGGGCGAAACATTTTTAAGAAACAATGCATTTTGCGTTAATAAAATGCACATTTTTTGGTAGAAAAGAAAACACCATTAGTCTCTTTACAGCGTTCACAGTCATTTTTTCCGCCAAAATGTCTGATGATAGCCAAATAAGGATATTAAACAATGCCTCAGATCATGTAGTCCTGAGAGCTCCTGATCGCCATAACCCTCACAATTTTCTCAAAGCGGCTTTAATGTTTTCTTTTCTCTAAATTTTCCATACAGTAAGGACTACCCACATCTCATATACAATTTGATTTTAAGCAATGACTGATGATAATAAAATCATTCAAGTTATTACTCCAGCAGAACAATCAACTGCTTAGGTGATAAATTTGAATTAAGAAGAAAAGTCGAATCGAACTATGACGATGCTTTCCAACAGCAATTAGAAATTAGAGCTACAAGAATACAACTCCGAATATTATTATAAAAACGTGTTAAACATAAATTCTTTCATTTAATAATAAATCGTGCAATTTTTCAATTCCAAATATTCTTTCTCTCTCTCAATATTTTATTGTCTTCTAATATGTGTGCAGAACAGAACAAAAATTAATAAAAATTTTCCGAAATAAATTGGTCCGCAGAGATGGTTAACATCGTATCATAAATATGCTTCCGAACATTATTGTTGTTGTGATAAAATAAAAAGAAGAAGAAATCATTTCATTTTGATATTCACAGCACCTCAATCTCTTAGCCATACAATACGAAATAATATGCCAATATGTGCGGGTAAAAATATTCGATTTATAGATTTTGCGTGACCACTTAATATGTTATTGGCTTAACACTCTACCCCAAGAATTCCATATCTCACTGACATCATTGCCATACACGATACGTACATACATATGTATATTAATAAGAAATGTAGGAAGAGAAAATTAGTGAAAATAAAAGAAGGCTGGGTAGACAATATTCTTTTGAAAATTTCTTATATTATCGCGTATGAATTAAGAGGCACGTCAATACAACTGATGGATAAACAAATGAAAAATTTAAATTTCACGGAATTTATTTAGCAAAAACTGGACAAAACTTAATCGAAAAATTGTTTGGAAATCTAAATCCGATTTCAGTTTTTCTCAGACAACACTTTATAAGAATCATTTAAGATTTATTGAAGAAAATGTACGATTTTTCGATTAAAACTGAGCCTAGATTTAGTATTGCTGTTGAGTTGATAACTAAAAATTTAAACAAAAATAGAGTTCCTTGTTTCTAAATTAAAACAACACTTCCTGATTTATTAAACACGTCATGACTAGACATTAGTCTGTAAGCATTAATCATATTCTGTGACACAAAATCGCCTGTAAAATAAATGATGACGTCGCTCTATTAATTATCCAACGACACGCAGGCATAGGAGGAAATTTATTTGTTTTCGTAACCAAATGTATTGTATTCTTTAATATGTATGTAAGTATATGTGTATGTATTGGAAATGTCGAAATTCTATGAAATTTGCGTGTGTTTTATAATAAAATTCACACATGTTTGGCATTGTTATGTTTTTACCTTTTAAAAACGTTTAAAATATGAGCTCATAGATTGCAAATAAAATAAAAATAAATTTGTGTTCAGTTTTAATTAAAATTCTTTATTATTTGCACAATTCTGTGTGTCACTGTTCACAACTTGATGTAAACAACAACAATTGCTTTGTTTGTTATTCCTCTGTTTACACTCTTTGCATAAACAGTAACAATTACATAATTGGTCATTACAACCCTTCAGTCAGGATAACGACCTAGCTTTTCACACCACTTATGTTGTGTGCGTTAATTTTATACATGAGTGGCGGGACCTACAGTTTAAAGTCGACTCCGAACTACAGTTTTCTGAGAAGCTTTTCATGGCAATTTTATTTACTTTCAGAGTTTTTGCCAGAAATCTGCTGAGAGGAAGTCGCCGAAGAAATATTTTTATATTTCCGTTTTGATGTCTGACCTGGGATTCGAATTCGGGCCTTCAGTCTAATAAGCCAACATACTACCGACTAGACTACGGCGACTTCATAATACAATTACATATATTACAATTACAACACAATTACATCACAATAACAATTACTAGACAATTATTCGACAGATCTCTGTAACGGAGATCTTCAAACTACGATTACTCTCTTCAAACGTACCGCGTCTTCACACAAGACTGACTGAACCAAGACTAACTCACTCGCCTGCTTTGCCTTGTCTTTTATATGACAGGGTAAACAGTCTGATGAAGGCGAGTGTTCATGACTTCGCCTTCTCGAAATCTCTATAAATGTCAACATCGTTGTTTACATTTATTATTGTTGTTTTTGTATTTTGTTTACATTTATTATTGTAGTGTTGTTGGTGTATTTTTGTTTACTTGCTTACCATTTTTTTATGCTGGTGTTTGTTGTTTTTTTACTACATTGTTTTGTTTTTGTAGCTTTTGTTTATAATTTTAAAGTTAAGCGATGTAAAACCAAAAAACCAGTATCTTGATCCTTCATTTTCGTAACAATAAATAAGTGTATGTGTCAGTCTGGGAGTGTATTGGAAAGATCGAAAGTCTGTGAAATTTGCGTGTGTTTTTATGATAAAATCCAGGCCCATACAAGAAGGCTGGCATATTTTTGATATCTTTTAATGGCTGAATTTAAAGTTGAGCAATAAAAATCTGTATATCTTTCTAATTCAAGCAATTATATTGTGTCCTCTAGCATAGAGGAGAAAATAAATGAAGAACTCAATCAAAAGACTTGGTTTGCACAAGTTAAAGTTGCCAATATTAAATCCTAATATTGTGGGTGTTTTTTCCTCAAACGATTTTGAATTTCCTACGTCACTGTATTGTACCGAACTCTTAATAATGCCACCGTGTGTTAACAATTTTCATTCACAATTCCTTTTCCGAAGTTGAAACTTTTTTTAAAACAATATGTACCTACGCAGTGAACTAAAGTGAACAGGAAGGAAAAACAAATTTTAAGAGAATTTTGGAGCATAAGCAAAATAAAATAATGAATAGCAGGAGGTGTATTGCTACAAGCAGTTGTAAAAAGTACACTTAATTATGCAAATGAAAATGAAAATTTAAACTTCCTTAAACTAATGCATTCAAGTTTAATTCATAAATATTTCATAAAATTAAGTATCATGATATTACAACGAAAAATGAATAAAAAATAAAGAAAAAAAAAAGAATTTTACAGGACGGTTTTAGTTTTGCGAATGAGATTTTAAAAGCTTGTAGTTATAAATGTTCAAAGCTGCAATACAAAACTTTTAGTTAAGATTACCAAACAACATTAAAAAGTAATCACAAATTTTCTTTAAAATTATAAATTTAAAAACATTTCATTAATATTTAATTAATGAACAAAATTCTCATTTCTAATGTACCACAATGGCTCAAGAGCTCTCAAAAAATATTCTTGGAAACCAGCTGTACCTTGAACCTACATCTGAACATTTAAAGCAGTGTCAAGAAATAAAACTAAACAATAAAAGCTTCTAATATTGCCTAGTATTTGGTGGTTTCTTTATATACAGTGAGTGTCAAAAGAAACTGTACATTACAAAAAAAAAAAAAAAATGTATACATTAATAAATGACCGTTTTTTATATTTGAAAATTGTTTCATTGCTAGTTTTTAAAATTGAAATAAAAAAAAATTCGAAATATTGTGAAATTTTTTCGATTACTCTCCTTAACTGGTAAAAGTTGAGTTTGGTGATTGTTAGAATTTTATCTTTACTGTACAGTTTCTTTTGATGCTCACTGCAGGTAAGAGGAGTTAGAAAACTCCTCTATTTATTGTATTATTTTATTGCTCTTTCATATATTTTTGCGGGCTAGATAAGGTGTACAATTTAATTAAACAAAATTACAGAATGCTAAACGATAGACATGACACGTGATGACATTAAATATCATATTTATGAGACTAGAAATGAAAAGAAAGAGAAAAGCTTTTACGTTTTACTTATACGCAGATCTGTAACTGAAATATGTTGTGAGTCACCCTCGCAACTTCAAATTTAAATTTACTTTAAGTAGGTCATAAGTTAATAACATCAAAATGCTGACTAGCGGTTGTGCTACACCTGCAGACTTCCGCTGGTCAGCAAAATGATTAAGAAATAAGAATGAACCGGCAATAGTGCTGACTGGCAGTTACGCAATCATTGGTTTGTAACCAATGATTGATTTTCCCAGTCAGCAGTATTGTCTATAGGTTTTTAATATAAATAGTTAATAAGTTTTAGAATAAGACACAGTTTGGTTTAAACAGTTATTGTTATTGTATTAAACATACACTTTATAAAAGATCGGCCTGAGATTCCTACGGGACCCTCCAGGTTAGTAAATAAAGAATATAATAACCAAGTAAACCACAGTCTATTTATTGGCACCTCCTACGATTCCTACGGGACCCTCGAGGATTGGTGTACTATAGGCTGTATAACTGTCATTAATAGAGCCCTGCGCATCCTACGGGATCCTCCAGGGTTACTATAAAACAAATAGTATATCTGTAGCAATACGGATATACTATAACATTTGGCGCAGCCGGTAAGCGCGTGAATATATTTACGCGGTTATTCAAACAACAAAAGTGCCGTTTTGTCTGGTATGACTTATCAGTTTAGTAAGAGCAAGCCAATAACGACTAAATTCTAGCAACTTTTGGCTTGTTCAAACTTCATTGGTGGAAATACCACACGGGAACGTATCCTTCTAAGACATTGCCACAGGATCATACAGTTCAATAACGACTAAATTCTAGCGACCTTTGAGCTGGGTGGTTTTGTGATTGTACTGTCGGGAAGGCACGGTTGTTACAATAACAAAAAAAAAAAAAAAAAATATACGCTATTTTTTATTTTAGAACATTTGAAATATAATATATAAAGTTTAAACAAACAAAACTACTGGAAAAGTTTTATTTTAACTGTGAAATTTAAACAAAGAAAGAAAAAAAATGTACCACAAGGTATTGGTGAGTAAATTATAAAATTGTTATTTACTTTTTAATGGACCCGCAGACTAAAACGGACGAATTAATAACAGAACTAGGCACGTTTAGCTATTCAGTGGATAGCTTGCAGGTCCTTGCGTGGACAGAATTGAAGGAACTAAATGCAGATAAGGAATTTATTAAACACCATAAGGATATAATCAGGTATCAAAAATTAACAAAGTTAGATGAAGTAAGTTACGTTCTGCAATTAGTGGGAGAATTAAATAGGGATCAATCAGTAGAATATATCAAGAAAATAGAGGACTTAGAGGAAACCAAGAAATTGTTGGAAACAAGTTGTAAGAAATTAAGACAACAAATTAGTTATACGGACAATTTACTAGAAGAGGTAGTTACAGAAAACGCGGAATTAGTGAAAAAATTAGAAGACAAAGGATTAAGTGATAAGGACTTTAAAAAACAGTTGAAACAGAAACAGCTAATAGAGACAAAAGACGATACAATAGAAAGGCTCCAGACAGCATTAGAGAACGCGCGTCGAGAGTTGGATATCATTCATAGGGCGAGGTCGCCCACTCCTTCGTTAAGCAAGGAACTTAAAATACGCTCAGGGCACAAAGACACTAGAATCCCTTCTGTGGTTGTAACGGAAACTCTGGACGATATCAGCTACGTGGACAAGAAAGAAGCCCAAAATATAAGACTATCCGAGGAGGAAGCAAGTGCATTAGATCTAATAGAGGCAATAAGGAGTATTATAAGTAACGCGCGGAAAGCTGGTAGCAGGGGCTACACTACGGAAACTAAAATCAAAAAATTTGGTGATTTGGCACGTTATAAGGAGCAGTTCGAAGAACTTGAAGTAACAGGAAGCCTAGATAATAACGTAGCCATCGAATTCAACAGACTAATATCTACGGCGCAAGAATTATTAGAGAGGCGGTCACCATCACCCAGACCAGTGCAGAGTACAGAAGCTAATATGGCAGTCAGAACACCAGCCCTTTCCGAAATCACAAAAATTGTAAACAACACGGTGCCTACCTTTTTCGGCACCGAGGGCCCTGACTTATCGTCGGAGGTTTGCCGATTCATACAAGGATGCAAAATGGTCGAAAGAGAACTTTTAGTGGAGCCAAATGCCGACATAACTCAAAACGTATTAGAATGCGTAAAGTTGAGATTGATGGGATCCGCATACTCTCGTATAGCGGAGGTCAAATTTGGAACTATGGACGCGCTATGCAACCACATCAAGAAGTTGTATTTGAGGAAAAAGAGCCTGGACCAAATACGGGAGGCGATTGTAAGCTGTAAGCAGAGCCCCAGAGAGACAGCGAGTAAATTTGGGGGACGACTGGAGATTTTATTAAACGAAGCGGCTACATCAATTCACACAGAATGGTCAGAGGAGAATAGCCGAAATACAATGATAAAGGACTTCAAGCGCATAGCGGTGAGAGCCTTTATAAAGGGGCTACGAGACCAGGCACTAAAGGCGCGTTTTATTGGGCAAGAAAGGGAGGAGCTGAGTTCCCTGGTAGCAATAGTCGAAGAAGCCGAGGAACTTTTCGGCGAGCCGCAGCAAACCATCCATACGGTCATGGAGTCAATACCTTGTACTTTCTGTAATAAGCAGGGGCATGAACGGTTGACTTGCAGGGAGAGGCTTAATACTCCCTACTGCACGAATTGCGGCAGGTACGGACACGAGGTCGGCCCTAGATGTAGAAAAAGCAAGACTGAGCAGAAAAGCTGCGATTTTTGCAGGGCGAAGGGGCACACTGTGAGTGAATGCAGGAAAAAATTGGCATCACTGTACTGTAGAATATGCCGAATAAATGGCCATAGTGAGAATCAGTATTGTATGCAACAAAAAGAACAAAACCAGTGGCGCAGCAGGGGCCAAACAAACAATGGGATGGCCTTCAGCAGAAGTGACAATAGGGGAAACAGCGTGGCAATGGAACGTAAGCCACCTGGAATAGGAGAACAAAGTAGGAATAGAGTTCCGCTGTGCTACAAGTGCAACAAGACGGGCCATTTCGCAAGGGAATGCCAGAGCAATTTTACGACACGTGACGCAACCAACACGCAGTCAAATCAAAAACCGTCCTTCAACAAACCTCTAAATAATAATTCGGGAAACGCCAATCGGGCCAGTTACAGCCAATAACGGGGAACCCGAAAATAAAAAACGAATTAATCAGGCAAAAACAACGAATGGACACAGGACAATATATACACAAAATATCCAAACAAAATAATCCAATACTAGACGAAACACAGGCAAGAAAGAAACATTTACCTAGAAATGGTGAAAAAATTAAGACGACTGTTACCAACAGAAATGAACAAGAGTCAGCGAGCGACTCAGAGGCTGAGGCACCGGATAAAATAATACACCGGGCAGTCATACATACAAACGTGGAGGAAGCAGTTCACAAAAAAAGTGGTGAAAAAGACAACACTGGAGTCAGGAAGTCACCAGGCAATGTGGAGACAATTTTCACCTTGAATCCTCGTCAAGGAGTGGACAAGAGAAAATTGAGCGCACTTGCAAACACTGGAGCAGACTCTAGTACTGTAGCAAACAAAGCTGTGAATGAGGAAAAAGTTCCATGGGACCCCACCCATGCATTTCATATGCAAAATGCATCGGTGAATATAGACAATACGAATGTTTCAAGGGTCGGGAATCAAGCACAGGAAAAGGTATGGTCACACGTAGGGTGTGAGGGAGCCCCACTTCAGAATACCGACAGGACGTCTCATAAGCAAGACTCCACGGATAACAAAGATGTGGGAGTCGTCCTAGGAAACATACCGCTACAGGTCAATGCCAGTAACGATGATCTGGGATCATCAGACACTAAGGACGCAGTATTTATCACCATTCCATGCAAAGAAGCCAAGGGTGAAAAACTGACCTTATTGGTCGACACTGGCGCAGATTCGAGCATCGTGAAGGCAGAGGCATTTAAAATTTTCCCCAAGAAAAGTTCGGGCGAGATTAAAAGTTTAACGGGCGCCTTCGGAGGAGGCATCAAAACCCTATTTGCAGAGGCCCTAAAGATAGAGGCCAGAGAAAATGTGTCATGGGACTTCCACGTGGTGTCACAAGGCAGCAAAATCCCGGGGGACGGAATCCTCGGGAGGGACAATATTTGGAATAAGAGCGAGATAAGCTCAATTAAGGGAACTCTGAAGTTATTTAATGAACGTAACAAATGTATAAAAACTTTCAACCTTCACGATGAGACTGAAAAAATTACAGCTCCCGGTCTAGGAAATCAATACCTAAATAAAAGAGCAATCACCATAGTACCCGTAAAAATCAGATCAAACAACGAAACAGTAGTGGTTCACAAACAGGAGGTGCGCCCAGGAGTCTACATAGGAAACACAATAGTAAATGTAAAAGATGGCGAAGCGGCAGTACCTATATTGAACACAACAGAGAAAAATATGCCAGTGGATAGCAACATAAAAATAAAATTTTCAAAGTTAAATACTTATACGCAACACAAAGGAAAGGAAATGACCACAAAAAATGTGGAGGAAAGAATAAGAGAACTAACAGAGATAATTATGAAGGACAAAAACTGGAATGAAGAAGAACAAAAATCAATGAAACGAATTTGTGAACAATATAACGATGTATTCATGTTACTTGGGGATAAGCTGCCTTTCACAACATTGATAAAACATCAAATACCAACACAACATGATCAGCCTCCAATCAATCAGAAACAATATAGACTACCCCATGTACATAAGGAAGAAATCAATCAACAGGTATCGGAGCTCTTAAAAGAGGGCGTGATAGCCCCTAGCATATCGCCTTGGAATTCACCACTACTACTGGTTCCCAAAAAATCACAGGACGGCCAGAAAAAATTCAGAATGGTAATAGACTTTCGAAAACTAAATGATGTCACAATCAAACAAGTATTCCCTATTCCCCGAATCGACGAGATTTTGGATCAATTGGGGAATAGCAGATATTTCACCACGCTTGATCTGGCCAGTGGATACCATCAAGTGCTACTGGACAGGAACGATAAGGAAAAAACTGCATTTAGCACAGATAAGGGACATTTCGAGTTCAACAGAATGCCGTTCGGCTTAATGGGAGCCCCGGCAACTTTCCAGAGGCTCATGAATACAATACTAACGGGTCTGCAAGGTTTGGACTGTTTCGTGTACCTCGACGATATTGTCATTTACGGCAGAACAGTGGCCGATCATGAGAAGAAAATAACAAACGTTTTGTCCCGACTGCGTGAGAGCGGCCTCAAGCTGAATACGAAGAAATGCCAATTTCTGAGTAAAGAAATAGTATATTTGGGACACAAGTGCTCGGAAAAAGGAGCGCTCCCGGACCCAGCTAAAGTAGAAAGTGTAAGGAATCTGAAGCCACCCAGGAGTGTAAAGCAAGTACAAGCTCTACTAGGGCTAATAAATTACTATAGAAAATTTGTGAAAGGAATGGCGGGGCTGGCCGCCCCAATAACACGCCTACTAAAAAAGAACTGCAAGCTCGTATGGACGGAGGAGTGTCAAGCGGCCCTTGATAAGGTCAAGGAAGGGATTACCAACCCACCCATCCTAATCTATCCGAACTTCTCTGATCCTTTCCGGGTAACAACGGATGCTAGTAATATCGCGCTGGGAGCAGTATTATCACAGGAGAGGGATGGAAAGGACCACCCCATAGCATTTGCAAGCCGAACACTGAGCGAAACGGAGCAGAGATACTCTACAATAGAGAAGGAAATGCTGGCCATAGTCTGGGCAACACACACCTTCCGCGCCTACTTGCTAGGACGACATTTCACCGTTTTTACGGATCATCAGCCCTTGAAGGGCATAGCAAACCTGAAGGATCAGACGTCAAGGCTTGCCCGTTTTAGGCACAAATTATCGGAGTATGATTTCGAAATTTTATACAAGCCGGGCAAGGCGAATTTAAATGCAGATGCACTAAGCCGTTTACCTCTGGAGGAAAACAAGATACAAGTGGTGACTAGGGCGCAAATCTTGGATAATAAAACGGATACAACAAACAATCAGGGCCATGAAGATTCCGCAGAAGAGGGGATACAATCTAACAACACGAATGATAAAAGCAAAAAGGACAGGGCCGAATGGATAGTAGACAAAAAGGATATAAGTGAGATCCTGAGGAGCTTTCATGACGCTCCTCTTGGCGGGCACCAGGGGCAACAAATACATCCTGACTCTTCAGGATGACCTATCCAAATTTCTTATATGCGCACCAATGGCCGATGCAGAGGCGGAAACAGTAGCGAGGGTATTTTACACCGAAATTGTAACTAAGTATGGAATTCCAACCAAATTAATAACGGATAACGGTACAAACTTCACATCCAAGTTGTTCGGGAGTGTGTGCAAACTTTTGAGGATAAAAAAGCAGCATATCACTCCCTACCATCCGCAGGCGAACGGGACCCCTCGCAGAGTATTTGCGGAGTTTCGCACTGGTCAAACTGGGACCAGTGGTTGGCTCCTGCTATGCATGTGCATAATCACACGGAGCACACATCCACTAAACAAACTCCATTTAAAGTACTATATGGATTTGACGTGCCTTTACCGTCAAATCTTAAAATACGTACTCCACTCTACAACCCTGACGACTACTCAAAGGTACTTAAGCACCAAATCCAACGCGCATATGAATTGGCACGCATGCATCAGAACGAGGCCAAAATCTCGGCAAAGAAAAGGTATGACCTAAAAGTCAAGTCTCAAAAAATAGAGATAGGGGACAAAGTCCTAGTGAAGAATCAGACCAGGAAAAATAAACTCTCACCCCTATGGGAAGGCCCCTATGAAGTGAAAGGGTTCCCCACATCGGTAAACGTGCAACTACAAACTAAAGGGAAACTTAAAACCCTACATCGAAACTTGGTAAAGCTGTATGCCGAGAAAATAACAAATTAGGAGTTAAAAACTGAATTCAAGCAAACGCCCATAAGAAAAACCTATACAAAAATAAGCTTACCGAACATCGGTACCTCTGAGGTCATCAAGCATGCGGTCCAGGTCTGGAGATAAACAAAACAATATTATATTTGTCTCAATAAGGATTCAGATGGAACAATACTTACCGATGCTTTGGACGATCCAAACAGTAAAGTAGTGGGTGGTAAACATTTCATGATGGGCTTTAGCGTCCACAATCACGCCCACATTCTGGACGATATCCCCAACTGCAAGCACTCAGGCAGCTCATAGATTAAGATGGTGCATTATTCTTAATCAGCCACACTGACATGATGAAGCTAACCCTGACATTATCAGCGGCATATTCACAGTTGGCCCCACCAGGAACTTCTAATTATAGGGGTTCTCATGTGATGACGGAAGAACGGGAAACATATTCTCCGAGAATAAATACAAAAACAAATAAATATACATTTTTTTCAATAATTACTTCAATTTATGACAGAACAGACAATTATCTACACAATAGTAGGTGGTCAGAAAACAACACTAACAAAACAAACAATAGTTATGCGTTATAGGCTTAATATTGCTGACAGCAATGGCGGAGAAAAGCCTATATATCGAGAGGCTGCAAACGGATGAAGGATATATCGAGGTCAACGTGGGCAGGGCAAAGGTAGTGTGCAGATACAACTACATTATACACACGATCAACTTGAAGGAACTAGATGAGCTGGTGCAAGCAGCCAAGGAAATGATTGAGCAATTAAATGACACGGACTACTCGCGAATCGCCAGGGACGACGTTTCGGAAATGCAGAAAGTCCTGCGAATGCTCAGACCTCGACGCCCGAGGAGGGGCCTACTGAACGTCGGGGGGTCATTACTGAAGTTTGTTTGGGGCACCATGGATGACGAAGACCGGAAAACAATAGAGGAACACCAGAAAGTAATAGACGAAAACAATCACCGGCTCATAAAAGGTCTAAACCAGCAAATATTAATTAACGACGCATTCAACAAATCCCTAACGAACCTGAAAAATGCAATATTGGCGGATAGAGATGTACTGATGGACCGGACGAGCGAAATAGGAACACTGCAGAAGGAGCTTATGGACAACGGATTAGTCATAACACAGCTGTTCAGGATACAGCTCTTAAAAGGAAAGATCAGGGATTTGGCGGAGAACATAGCCAACGCAAAAATTGGTATGATTTTACCGACGATAATTACGGCCGAAGAAATCGAAGAATTCGGTATCGACCTCGAGACGCTGGAGGGCATCCGGACATCGCTGGTCGAATGGATGAACGACAATTTGAGTATTGTCATATTAGTACCGGCCGATACGATAGAGACAAACAAACGACTACTAACGCCAATACCCAATAATGAAGGAATGCAGATCAAAGAAGAACCGGACACGATCGTCCATATTAATAATAGGATCTACTCGTACATGGAGGGAAAATCAATTTTTGAGTTGAAACCAGCAACGAGTTGCACTCTAACGGGCCACTGTACGGTAATAGAATATACCGAAACTCGAATCATAGAGGTTAGCAGTAGCATGGTGATGTTGATCAACATGGGCAATAAGTCATTCTCCAGCAACTGTGATGAGAGAAGGTTCAATCTGATGGGACACTACTTCCTGCATTTCAACAATTGCACCATAAGCGTGGACAAACAGCAGTATAGCAATAAAATTCTGGAGATTATACAAACCTTCTCCCTCCCCTCTCATCAGAGAAATTTCTCCACAGACAGACCACTCACTTTCCGGGACATCATGCTAGAACACCAAACTAACCTGGAGACGATAGAAGAACTAAGGTTCCGCGGCAAAGTGGGGGTAGCCGTGGGCGGTTTCACATTGACCATCATCGTGGCACTAAGTATCGTTATAGCATGTTTATGCAAAAAACAGGGAAATGTGCAGGTCAAAATAAAGGAGCGCCGAATCAGCAGACAGGCGCTAAGGGGGTCACAGATTAAGAAAGCCCTGGAGGAAAGCAAAAGTCCGGGGCCTACTCAAACTTAAAAACTCCACTGCTGCACTGACACCGCAACTGACACTTGTAGAGCAAACTGTTACTGTTTTTAAATATTACTAATTTTGTCTTCATCTCAATGGTTAACTCTTAACGAATTTTTTTTTTATCCAATCGAACTTACTGTGTATTTTATAAATATTTTTGAATTTCTGTATATTTGAATAAATGTTTATAGAGCAAATTGTTACTGTTTTTAAATACATATTACTTACCCGCATTAAACTGGGTGCTCTTTGTGATTCTTTTGCTTCGTTTAAAAAAGAAGCAGTTCGGTTACACGAACGAATCGCACTACCCAACAACCGCCGCGAGAACCACCAGAAATTATACTGTGGGCAATTAAAAATTGATGCAAAAAAAAAACAACTAAAACGGAGATTTTTGGTTGCCCCATAAAAATTTTTTATACACAAACAAAAAATGAAAACGAACAAAAAGACTCATTATAAAATGCGATATTTTTCAAGCATTTGAGTCTCCACACGATTATTTTGTTCTTATAGGAACGCACAGTCAGCATTTACTTGCAAGCAACTCCAGAAAATGACAATAGCAATAATGTTATTTTAAGTTACAAAAAAAAAAACCCAGCAAACCATACAGCTGGAAGAATACAAAAAGCATTTGCAACGAAATTTTTTTTTTCGTTGCACATGCTTGATGTAAAAGCTATAATAAAGGAAATCTTTCAGAAAAATTTTTAAGAACAAAAGGAAAAATCATCCAAAATTTTGTATATATATTTTTCATCAAACAACCAATTTTTTTTATAAACGCGCAAACCTTATGTTTAATCAAAGGTTAATTTGAAAGCGCGTGGCGAATTGGGTTAAACCAAACACCAAAAACACTATACACATCCCCATGCATACAATACGTACACATGTATATGCATGTGCAAGTATGTACATTCGTACACACAATTAGTCTTGGACAATAGTAAGAATAGAGAAAGTAAAAAAAAAATATATAATAATAAAATCAAATTTCAAACCGTGTTTTTGCGGGCATTGAAAGATATGTACATGCAGACATACATTAATACACTCATACGTACTTTTATATAATCAAATATTCTTGGAAAATCTCAAAAAAAAAAAAAAAAAAAAAAAAAAATCCAAAGCTGAGTTCGCACATGCATTAAAAATACATATCTTCATACATATGCATATGTAAATGTTTATGCGAACGACGGCATAGAATAATTTCAAGGCCAAGAACAGAACTAGATGTTTTGTTAATGTAGGTCAGGGAATAGGAATAATAAATAAGAAAAATTTACATTATAAGAATATGGATTAAAATTAAGGAGGTTTTAAGCTAATGAGATAAATCGCTAAGTTTAGAATATCATCCTGACGGATAATAATAAATATACATATAAGTAGTTAATAAGTTTTAGAATAAGCGACAGAATATCATCCTGACGGAATCAGAGCAACCCTACAGCTGATTCATCGGCCACAATCACAATAGTTACGGGCGAAACCAGCAACAACAAGGGCACTACCAGCAACAACAATAGCCACAAAAAACCTTCAACAATGGGACCACTACGAAGAACCAACGTCATACAACAACATTGGCAGCTGTTCAAGGGTATCATCTGATACACCCTCCCTCACCAACAAAATACAATCAACCACTCGAAGGGGGGAGGGATGTTATTATCGATTACCCTCTAACAAACCACCCGCCTCCTCCTCCTCGTCGTCGTCCCAGCAAACGTCGGCTGCGGCCAAAGACTACTCAATACCTTTGCATGTGGACTGCAGTGTGGAATATGAGTTGCCTAATCAGCCCAAGCCACCAGCGGGGCAACGGGTCGAACCTCTACTTATGATACATCCCTGCTATTTCCGTAAAATGGAATCCCAAAGACGGAGTCCTTTTGTTAATAATATGCCAACGGCGGCTGCTGCACGTAATACCGCCGCTCTGGCAAATACACAGACTCTGGCAACAACAAACACACAAAATAATGTGGTGGTGACATCCTCATCCAATGCCGCCCGAAGAAATCGCCAAACTCAGGTTATACAACAGCAACAACAGCAACAGCAGCAGCAGCAACAACAACAACAACAACAACAGCAGCAACAACAGCATCACCACCAACAACAAAGACAAGCTGCTGTAGCAGCTCAACAGTATCAACAGCATATACAGCAGCAACAACTCAGGCATAATCAACAACAATCTCAGCAAATGTCACAAATGTCTCAACAGGCCCATTATCCGGTGCAGCATCATCATCTGCAACAACAACAGCAGCAACAAACATCAAACACATCCTCCGCCTCAAACTCTACAACAACTTCAAATAATTCATCATATTTGAGATCCAGCCAAAGATCTTCTCAAAACAGCGGCCAAGCAACACAAAGATCAAGACAAAGTCACCCACAACCACGTAGCCAACGATGGTAAAGACGAACAGATCCTTTCGAAGGCCAACTAGAAAGCCCAACCTACAAGCTCAGCAAGTCCAAATAAACACAACTGCCCAAGTGTAACATCTTCCCCGTCCTGCTTCTCCCACACCAGACATCGAATCACTCGAAGGGGGGAGGGATGTTGTGAGTCACCCTCGCAACTTCAAATTTAAATTTACTTTAAGTAGGTCATAAGTTAATAACATCAAAATGCTGACTAGCGGTTGTGCTACACCTGCAGACTTCCGCTGGTCAGCAAAATGATTAAGAAATAAGAATGAACCGGCAATAGTGCTGACTGGCAGTTACGCAATCATTGGTTTGTAACCAATGATTGATTTTCCCAGTCAGCAGTATTGTCTATAGGTTTTTAATATAAATAGTTAATAAGTTTTAGAATAAGACACAGTTTGGTTTAAACAGTTATTGTTATTGTATTAAACATACACTTTATAAAAGATCGGCCTGAGATTCCTACGGGACCCTCCAGGTTAGTAAATAAAGAATATAATAACCAAGTAAACCACAGTCTATTTATTGGCACCTCCTACGATTCCTACGGGACCCTCGAGGATTGGTGTACTATAGGCTGTATAACTGTCATTAATAGAGCCCTGCGCATCCTACGGGATCCTCCAGGGTTACTATAAAACAAATAGTATATCTGTAGCAATACGGATATACTATAACAAATATATTGTTACGAAAATGGAAATGGTGTTATTAAAATAATAAGCAAAAGCTCCAAAAACAACACAATGGACTTGATCACACATAAAATGATAAACAAAAGCTCCAAAAACAAAACAATGCAGTTGTTCACGTAATCAACGAATAAGTAAACATATAGCAACAAAAACAACAGGCTTGTTTACAAGATCGATGAATAAACAAAAATATAGCAACATCGTCCGTGTATAAAAAAAATATACTGGAAAGACAAATAAACAAAACAACAACAACTCTGCCTGGACGAAAGTAAACAAGATACACGAACAACAATAATGACGAGATGTTTACATTTTTGGATTGTTCCCGAAGGCCGCCATCATCCTTCAAGGGCATTCATCACACTGTTGATCCAGTGATATAAAAGGCAAGATAAAGCGACCAACGATGATTCAGTTCGAGTTCAGTCAGCCGTGTATGAAGACACGTTATTCTCGGAGTTCGAGTTAAGTTAGTCATGTGACGACGTCTCGTTGAATTGAGTGAGAATTCAACCAGTGGTGTGTGAAGATACGAGATCGAGTTATAATTCAGTCAGACTTGTGTGCAGACAAGTTGCGTGAAGAAAACAGTTGTTAGTGTGGTGCTTACAAAAAAGGTTGTGAGCAAAGAAGAATAACTAACAAGTGTTGTTGCTTATAAAAAGGTTGTAAGCAGAGAAATATCACGAACAAGCACATATTGTGAAAGTTATCATTGTATACGTGGAATAAGTTCGAACAGTGGCACAAAAGTTGTGCAGATAATAAAGAATTGATTGAAAAATAAACACAGATTTATTTTTATTTTATTTGCAATCTACGAACTTTTTTTAACGTTTTTTAAAAGGTAAAAACGTAACAATATATTAATAAACGAAAACAGATGCAAACCTAGACATAAATAGACTATCAAATAGCAATTGCAGATACGTAGGATATGTATAAAAAATAATTCCGTATTTTATTATTAAAAAATTTATTGTTTCATAAAATTAAACAGAATTCTACAATGCACTGAACGGACAGTCCAAAATTATGTTATTAAAGTGAAATTGAAAGCTTCTTGAAACATAACTTAGTTCTAGTTCTTTACAAGGTTGCTTTGTAATATCATTGTGCCCATCGATCAGTGGTCTTGGCACTCATGTATAAAAATTAACACACACAACATAAGTGGTGTGAGAAACTAGGTCGTAATCCAGACTGAAGGGTTGTAATGACCAATTATGTATGTATGTAACATATGAGGAAATAATACATCATCAACAGCTTATAATAGTAGATGTTCAGTGTCTTTATGAATTATTATCGTCAAGACATTGTTTGTTTTCGTTCCTATAAATAATCGTTTCCTTACTGTGTAAATTTTGTCTCTCCTATGAATTTTCAAAGAAATATTAAAAGCTTAACGAAAGCCCATTTAATACTGAAAAGTTTTTGACAACAAAGTATTCCAGGTACAGTAGGACCTTGATTATCCGTGATTCGATTATCCGGCAACATCAATTATCCGGGATGGAAAAAGAAAATTTTTTGCATCGACTTAATTTTATTTTGGATCGACTTAAATTTTTCTGCATCGTTTAACCGTGATTACCTCTATTATCCGTGATTATAAGCAAAAATTTTTTTCTATTATATTGGACAAACAAGCGAAAAAGGGGAATTCCCTCTTTAGTACATGAAATCCTTATCTACTGTTCACTGTTTTCTGACAAAATTATTATTTTTATATTTTTGAAACATGTATGTATGTATATAAAATCCTTGAATTATTCAGTTTTTATATAAATATGTAAATATTCGTTTATTAATTAATAAAAATATCTATTAAAATACTAGCCAAAATTAGTACTCAATTAACCGGGAAAACCGATTATACAGAATGCTTCCGGTCCCGACCATCACGGAAAATCGAGGCCCCCTGTATTTCACAACACTTCCTGGTATTCTAATAAGTGGACTTAAAAAACAAAACAAAAAAGTTTTGCTTTCTTGAAATGTTAGTGTTAGAAACGACAATTTTTCCCCTTTTCTAACATGCCTTTGAGTAATAATTTGGAATTTTTTACATTTTGTTTACCTTGCAATCATTAAATTAATATGACTTTGAAAAAGTTTTCTTTTTTTTTGGGAACATTTTGTTACATTTCCTCCGTTCTAGGAAATAAAAAATTTATTTTCACATCGAAAAGAAATATTTGAACTTTTCTTCAATTCTAACTTTGTTACCACCGGTCTCCTGCTTATATGCCACAGTGTATGTGAATTTACAGAAACCGTATAAATTTTATAAGAGAAACGAAGAAATATGATTCAGTTTATGGGCGATAAAATTGTGTGTAGAACTTTATAAAAGTTTTAGGTTTTGTTTAAGAAAACCAAAAAAAGGAGAAAACGAAACAAAAATTCTTCAACACTGTAGAAGTCTCTTTGTGTTAATAAAAGTTTGTTTAAAGTTTTAATTTTGAAGAATATCGTATAAAAGACTGAGCATTTGAAACTCATGATGATTTTTTCTTTACATGAGACACGAAAGTTGTGACAACTAAAAAGTAATAATTTCAGTAGAATTTTATGTCTTGCCAGATCGATATTCGTATCAATTGTATGAAGTTGCTGCAATTTCATTTGACAGCAATTTTTAAAAATTTAAAAGCACTTGGACTCAGTTAAAATCAGTTAAATTGAATTCAAATAAACACGGAAATAAATCTAAATCATTGTAAGTAAAATTTATAGAAATTTATATGTCATAAGAATTTTAATTTGCGTATCAAATGTATTTAATTGTCACAGTTTAGTTGCCAGCAATATTGTATGTTACCACATCATTACATACTTACATCATTGCAACGATGATGCTGATAAATTTTCATTTCAATTTAGATTCTGAATGAAAAATGTCAAATGTAAACGGAGGAAATGCATTGTAAACTCATAAAATGTGGTCATAAAAATTTATCACACTGTGTGTGATATTTATCACGTGCATATGTTTCATTTTATTTCATGTTTTTCTTGCGTTCTTTTTTCATGACAATTTAAAACTTTTCATTTGTAAATAATTGCTGTTAAGTATTGACAGAAATCGATTTATTTTGTAACAGTTGGCATATGTACGTTTTATTTTCCATTTTTTTGGTTTGAATTTTTTTTAAAGGACTTTGTTTAGAATATTTTACATACGAATATCACTGAAAAATTAATGTGGTTTAAATTAACACGTGTGATTTGTTTATTTACATTTTTGGATTGTCAAAATATAGAAGATTTTCTTCTATAAAGTTACATATTTTTTTTATTGATTTCTTATTTAAAAAATAAAAACAAGAAAATGAAGTTTTTTGTACCCTCGGCATTCGATAAAAGTACCGATGCGGTTAAGTTTAAAACTACGGCCAGTGCAGGCGCTCAAAATGCCAGTAAAACCAAGAAAAACAAAAAATTAAAGGACACAGCGGAACAATCTTCACCAACAAAAGGTAAAGGACCCTTGGCTCCAAAACATTTAGATGAGGCAGATGAAAAAATGCCTTCCATTAATGCAGTCAAAAAGGGGAAAATCGAGAAGAAGAAATACAACAATAAAAAACTAAAACAACAAAAATTAAAGCCCACACCGGCTTTAAATAAGGCCATACAACAAACGGTAGCAGACTCCCATCAATCCAATGGTGATGATGATGATGAAGATATGGAGGATAGAAACGAGGAAGCAGAGAAGCCAGCAGCATCCAGCACTTCATTTGAAGTCAAACTAAAGGAGAGTCTTATGGGTGGACGTTTTCGTTTTCTTAACGAACAGCTGTACACCATGAATAGCAACAAGGCTGAAAATCTATTTAAACAGGATCCAGAAGCTTTTAAAGCCTATCACGATGGATATCGTCATCAGGTTGAAAAATGGCCTTTGAATCCTTTAGATCGCATAATAAAAATGATTAAGAAATTGCCTAAATCCTTGGAAATAGCTGACTTTGATTGTGGCGAAGGCAAATTGGCGAAATCAGTGCCACATAGAGTCATTTCCATGGATCTGGTAAGCTGTCGTGATGACATTATAGCCTGTGATATGGCAGAAACACCATTACCCACAGGCTCCGTATATGTTGCTGTCTATTGTCTATCGTTAATGGGTACCAATTTAAAGGATTATCTTTTGGAAGCCAATCGCGTTTTAAAAACCGATGGTCTCATCTATATAGCAGAGATACAATCACGTTTTGACAATGTTAAGGATTTTATGAAGAAATTGGATAGCTTTGGTTTTCAATTGTTAAAACAAGATGTTGGCCAAAAGGTGTTCTACTTCTTCCAGTTTAAAAAAGTACGCAATGTAGGCAAAGTGGCCAAAGTACCACAGTTGGAATTGAAACCTTGTCTATACAGAAAGCGATAAATTTGTAAATGCAGTAAAATAGTTATAGATTACTAAGTAATTACTTGTTAAATAAGTAAAATGTGTAAGAAGTATGTCTGCTCTTTCACTCTCTTTTGTATGTCTTTTGGGTCTTTAATGTGGCTAATATTGCGTATTTTTTCCTGTGTTCAAGAAAAAATAAGGCCGACAAGTAATAATTGAGGTCGCGGTAGTCAAGTAGGTAGTGTGTTGTCTTATTAGATGTAGGGCCACGGTTAAAACCCAAGTCAAAAAACTATTTCTTCGGCGACTTCCTCTCAGCAGATTTCTGGCAAAAACCCTGTGAGCAAATAAACTTGCCATGAAAAAGTTTCTCAAAAAATCTGTCGATCGGAGTCGACTTTAAACTTTAGGTCCCGCCACTCATGAATACAATTAACACACACAACGTAAGTATTGTGAGAAGCTAGGTCATAATCCTGACTGAAGGGTTGTAATGACCAATTATGTATGTACATATGTAAGTTATAATTGAGGAAGAAATCAAATTTCCACAAAATCCCGCCTTCCTTATGCCCTCTAGCGGAATACAATCGCAATAATAAAACAAATCTAATTGAAAAACGGTGGAGATTGCTCTTCTGCATTCACAATTGAACAGAATTTGTGCCATTTGTTCTGTCTTAAATTATTATTTTGATTCTCTCTTTAAATAGTTTTTATTTCTTAAATTCCTTCATAAATTCCATAAAGTAGTGTGTGTGTCAGGGTCTGATGAGTTTCGTTTTACTTGGCTGGTGTACATATGTGTGAGTAATTTATTGCAACACCGACACTCGTACACATGCCTGTGCTTGTGCCTCTGTGATTATCTCTCTGTGTTACAATAAATTACATGACCTTGCCACAGACTTATTTCATATAAAAACAGACCACGGAGGTCAAGATTAAAAGCAAAAAAGAATAGAAAATAGGAAAACCATAAAAGGGCAGAGGGAGAGAGCGAGAGGGAGACACATTAATGGCAAAACAAGATTAAAACTGTAAGAGAAAGCCGGAGATAAAATTAAATGGAAACTGAATGAGAGAAAAGACATAAAAACTAATGGATTTTTTTACAGCGCTTCCTTGCCACATGAAAGGTTATTTTTGTCTTTAAACAATTCATTCGATTAATATTCAAGTCATTCGCATACGATTAACAATATTTTCCACTAATGCTTACGCCTTTGGCGTATGATTTTCAAATCGTGGCTTTAAAATATTCTGTATATGTACATATGTCTATAGCGGAGAATAATTGTTGTCAGAATTCTTAATGCTCTTATCCAGTATATGATAACAATACCTGGCAGCAATAGTTGCACAAAATCTTTTTATTTCCTTGAAACGCATTCATTTATAATTCCATAAAGAAATTGTATGTGTCTGTATTGCAATTTCATTTCATTTTATTCCTTCAGTTTTTGTGAAAAAGCCCATTACCTGACAAGGCTTAACAATTTTCATATAAAAAATTCTTTCTTTTGAGTGATTAAACTGGCAAGATGGAAATGAAATAAAAAAAGAGTTTTTTTCTGGCATTTTTAACATCACATATGAGGGTGTTGAGTACAATATTTGATGATAATGGGATGAAAAGAAGATTTATTTTTAATAATTGTAGTCGTTTTATTTTAAATTCTTTTACTGTAAAAAGCAAAACCGTATTAAAATGATAGGTACATACATAATTGGTCATTACAACACTTCAGTCAGGATTACGACCTAGCTTCTCACACCACTTATGTTGTGTGCGTTAATTTTATACATGAGTGGCGGGACCTACAGTTTTAAAGTCGACTCCGAACGACAGTTTTTTGAGAAGCTATTCATGACAATTTTATTTATTCTCAGAGTTTTTTGCCAGAAATCTGCTGAGAGGAAATCGCCGAAGAAATATTTTCATATTTTCGTTTTGATGTCTGACCTGGGATTCGAACGCGGGCCTTCAGTCTAATAAGCCAACACACTACCTACTAGACTACGGCGACTTCAAAATGATAGGTAATGATCAATAATTTACAATATTAATGTATATCACTCGCAAAAATACATGACAATTTGCAATAATAGTATCCAGCAGAGAAAGGGGTTGAATCGGGGGCTCTCGTCTAATTTGCCAACACACAGCCTACTAGACTGTATGGACTTAAGTAGACATATGTAGGTTTGACCAAACTACTCCTAAGTGAAGTCGCCGTAGTCTAGTAGGTAGTGTGTTGGCTTATTAGACGTAAGGCCACCGTTCCAACCCCCGGTCAGACATCAAAACGAAATTTAAACAAATATTTCTTCAGCGATTTCCTTTCAGCAGATTTTTGGCAAAACCTCTGTGAGATTAAATAAAATTGCCATGATAAATTCCTCAAAAATCAATCGTTCGGAGTCGACTTGAAACCGTAGATCCCGCCATTTATGAATAAAATTAACACACACATCATAAGTGTTGTGAGAAGCTAGGGCGTAATTCTGACTAATGGATTGTACTGACCAATTAAGCAAGTCAGGTTTACAAGAGGTTTGTAAGGAGGCATAAGAAAAATACTATTTTAAAAGTTGTGAAAATCATAATAAATTTATCTCAGAGCCATGACCAGCTCTCTCTTATACTTTAAATTTAATCTGAATTACGATTGCAAGTCAACATTAGAAATTCGCTGTATGAAAGTAGTTTTCAACGTAAGCAAGTCCACATTGAATTCAAAATCAAAATAAAATAAAAAGTCTTCAAATTTTGATGAGACCCCGTCAAGATAATACGAAATATTTAAATTTATTGGTAAATATGCCATGAAACTGAATAATGCAGAATACCAAGTAGAAATTCATAATTTGTGTTTCTGTCTGTGATATTTTACGAAACGATTCTAATCGTTGATGCATAGAAATTACTCATACCTTCTCAATATTCAGTCAGCGACTTCATTTCTACTGATTTCAATAAATTTTAGATTTTTAAAGTTTTCATTCCTTTATCAGAATTCTTTGAATGAATTTTCATTAAAGTTGTATTTGACTTTCGTTACCATATACAGTGAGCATCAAAAGAAACTGTACTGTATGGATAAAATTCTAACAATCATCAAACTCAACTTTTAGCACTTAAGGCCGAGGCCACGCAATGAGCGGCAAAGCGGAGAGCGGCTGAGTGGTGAGCGGTAGAGCGGCGAGTTTGAGCAGCAAATGGCTTATTACTGAGCGTCATTTCTGAGCGATTAGTTGTTAAAATGCCATTGTCAAGAGAGGTTTGTTTAATGTTTTTACGCGAAAATCGTATTTATATGTATTTACAAGAATTTAATGCCTTTAAGAAAAAAAAAAAGAAGATTTGGTATTCATCCTATAAATCAAACAAGCCGACATTACGGCGAATTTAAGCATTTATATACAAATCTACGCAAATTTCCAGACAGATTTTGGCAATACTGCCGTATGTCTGTGAAATCCTTTGATTTGCTGTTGCAAAAAGTTAAGACGAGATTGACAAAACAAAGAAAAGCAATTTCTGCAGAGCAAAGGCTTGTTTTAACTTTGAGGTAAGTTTATTTTTTATTTATTTGCTTTGGATTGTGTGTATGTATGATTTGCAGGTTTTTAGCTACAGGACATTCCTTTCGAGATTTAGCGTTTGCTTTTCGAATGGGTAGAAGTACCGTCAGCAATATAATTTTAGAGACATGCATTATCATATGGGAAGAACTTGTTCAGGAATACATGTCTATACCAACAGAAGAGCACTTAAAAAAAGTGATAAACGAATATTACAGGCGTTGGAGGTTTCCCAACTGTTTTGGTAGCATTGATGGAAAACACTGTCAAATTAAATGTCCAACGAATTCTGGGTCGCATTTTTTTAATTATTTGCACTATTTTTCTATTGTACTGCAAGGTGTAGCTGACGCTGACAAAAAATTTATTACAATCGAAGTGGGAGGAAGAGGAAAGCTAAGTGTTGGCGGTACTTTTGCCGGATTCTTCGCCGCTCAGCGGCGCCGCTTAGCCGCTCAAAAATGCCGCTTAGCCGCTCATTGCGTGGCCACTTCAGTAGTATTCCATATGTTTTAATTTTTTGCCGCTCACCGCTCAGCCGCTCACCGCTTTGCCGCTCATTGCGTGGCCTCGGCCTAAGGCCGAGTAACCGAAAAAATTTTACAATATGTATTTCGAAATTTTTTGTAATTTTTTTTTGTTTGTTTCAATTTAAAAATTTTTATGTACAGTTTCTTTTGACGCTCACTGTGGTTTTTAACGAAATAAAAAAAAATTCTTTTAAATTTTCGTAAAACTACTCCTAAGTTCTAGCACTCTTCGTAGAAGTAGTACAGAAAAGTTTTTTTTCGAAATCCTTCGTTTAGTTACTGCAAAAAACAGAATTCTTAGCCAATCCCTTAAAAATTTCTTCGTATATTTTCACGTTTAACTTGTGTTAAATCCTATACAATACAGACGGTAGTAAGAAAATTGCAAAAAGAAAAAATAAATCGAAATATTTTCTTAAACTTTTTCCATTACTTTTGAAAAAGAGAAACAAAACAAAGCAAGAAATGTATTTAACAACTATAAAAACCTAAAACAAGAGGTTTTACCCTTGACCTCTACAATAATAAAATGGTTAAATGTCATATTTTTGTTGTTAAATGTTTGGTTTATTGTATCGCCACATAAGTGGGTGATTAGCCATTATTAACTGGGGTTTATTATAAAACATTAGGCAGAGAGAGAAAGACAGAAACAAAGAGAGAAGCAAACTAAAGAAACGAAAACATATTCTGAGTATTCAACTGATTACATACACAATTGGTCATTACAACCCTTTAGTTAGGATTATGACCTAGCTTCTCACTCCACTGATGTTGTGTGTGTTAATTTTATACATTAGTGGCGGTGGACCTACAGTTTAAAGTCCATTCCGAATGACAGATTTTTTGAGAAACTTTTCATGGCAATTTTATGTTATTTACTCTCAGAGTTTTTTTTTTTTTTTTTACTGAAAGAAAGTCGCGAAGAAATATTTTTTTTTCCTGTTTTTGTTTTGATATCTGACCTGAGGTTTGAACCGAGGTCTCACATCTAATAAGCCAACACACTACCTACTAGACCACGGCGACATTATGAAAAAGTAATTATAGGGGAAGCATTTCCTATCGATTTAAGCTTCTGAAAGTATGCGGGATGTATAGATAGTTAGTTCAAATAATAAAGTTACCGTTCTATTCCTTGGTTTTGCCTTATCGAACGTTTGTACGTTGCTAACATGTTAAGTTTACATACATCTTCTGTACATATTCCTTCTTCTTAGAAGAGGTTTTGCCTTTTTATTCGTAGTACTCACTCACTTGTTGGAAGCCGTCGTAATGTAGGATGTAGTGTGTTGGCCGTGTGGCTGTGGTTCAAATCCCGGCTAAGACATCTTGAACTCTATTTCTTTGGCGACTTCCTCTCAGCAGTCTGCTGGTAAAAACATGGAGAGCTAATAAAATTGCCATGAAAACTTTCAGAAAATTCTGTCGTTCGGAATCGACTTTAAACTGTACGTCTTGCCACTTATAGATAAAATTAACACACACAAAATGGGTGGTGTGAGAAGCTAGATTGTAATTCTGACTAAAGAACTGTAATGACTAACAGAGTAAGGTAAGTAAACTCACGTTTAAGAAGCGGCCTAAATGATTTAATTGGACATTTGTTGTTTAGTAGGGTACATATGTACGCCGATGATGTGCAAATTTACATAAGTGCTGACAGAAATGATATTGACGAACGTGTGTCCAGACTTAATGAGGATCTTAAACGGGTACATAATTGGGCATGTGCGAACGGTCTTTGTATCAATCCCACTAAAACTAAATGTTTGGTAATAACTCCTAGACCTATGAAATTTTCTATACGGACTGAGATTTTTTTGAATAATCAACTGGTTGAAATTGTTAGATCGGCTAAGAATCTTGGGATTATTTTTAATTATAATCTGACAAGGAAGGATCATGTAAATTATGCCTCAGGAAGAACTTTTTCTATGTTGAGAAATTTGTGGAGGACACAATACTTTACTCCACTTACGGTGCGTAAGCTGCTCGCTAAAACTTATTTAATTCCTGTTTTGTTATATGGTTGTGAAGTATTTGCTTCGTGTGACTGTGCTAGTCTAAGGAAATTGAATGTGGCTTATAATGCTGTTGTAAGATATGTCTATGGATTATCAAAATACGACCGCTTATCTAATTTTGGGAGGTCACTCTATGGTGTATTATTTAGCGACTTATTGAAAATAAGGGTTCTGATATTCTTACATAAGATCATTCACACTCATGAACCGGACTACCTTTTTAGGAGGCCGTCATTTACTCGTTCTCATAGATTAAATGATCTTCTTCAGTTCCGATATCAATCTCTAATATCCGAATGGCAATTCTTCATCTATTCTATACGTCTTTGGAATTCATTACCCACGGGCACAAAAACTATAGGTAATGCTTTGCAATTTAAAAGGGCTCTATTTAAATATTGTTTCGTTTTTACCTTTTAAAAACGTTGAAAATATGAGTTCGTAGATTGCAAATAAAATAAAAATAAATCTGTGTTTAATTTTAAGTCAATTCTTTATTTTCTGCACAACTTTCGTGCCACTGTTCGAACTTCTTTCACTTATACAACGATAACTTTCACAATATGTGCTCCTTTTCGTTATATTTCTCTGCTTATAACCTTTTTTATAAGCAACAACACTTGTTAGTTATTGTTCTTTGCTCACAACCTTTTTTGTAAGCACCACACTAACAACTGTTTTCCCAAACGCAACTTGTCTGCACACAAGTCTGACCGAATTAAAGCTCGATAGATTTAACTCACACCGACGTGACGTCGTCTTACACGATTAAATTCAAACTCCCAGAATAACGTGTCTTCATACACGACTGACTGAATTCTAACTGAATCATCGTTGCTCGCTTTATCTTGCCTTTTATATCACTCGATCAACAGTGTGATGAATGCCCTTGAAGGATGATGACGACCTTCGGGAACAATTCAAAAATGTAAACAACTTGTTTCCATTTTTTTGTTCGTGTATCTTATTTACTTTCGTCCAGGCAGAGTTGTTGTTGTTTTGTTTGTTTGTCTTTCTGCTATATTTCTTTTATACGCAGACGTTGTTGCTATATTTTTTTGTTTATTCATCGATCTTGTAAACAAGCACTGTTGTTTTTGTTGCTATATGCTTACTCATTCGTTGATCACGTGAACAACTGCATTGTTTTGTTTTTGGAGCTTTTGTTTTTATGCGTGATCAACTCCATTGTGTTGTTTTTGGAGCTTTTGCTTATTATTTTAACAACACCATTTCCATTTTCGTAACAATATTATTCCTAAATATTATTTATATACTTGATTCAATTATACACCTCGAAGAGAACGAAAAGCCTCAAATTATTCTCTCAGAGTGTTATTAAGAACAACATTACGAATTAATATTTCTTTAGATTACGGAGACAATCGATTTGACAAATTACGGCACACAATTAAGGGATGTGAAGACCAACCTTTTCATTGATCATAGACGTTTGGACCACCATGATGATCACCGCCGGGGAACGTCTTAATTAAGGCTTTGGTAATTGATTCATTTATACACCTCGAAGAGAACGAAAAGTTATTTATATACTTTAATTTTATTTTATTTCTTTTTTTTAATAACACGGTGCGACAGTGAAAATACACCCGAGTAACTACATAGTCCATGTTGTTCAGTTAGTTGAGGAGAACTCAAAAATACCTTTTTTATATTTCTCGAACCCTCCAAACTTTTTTTATTTGACAAAAACTGTTTTTTTAGACTTTCCGCGCAAATATCTATATTATTCAAACATTTCTGACCCGATTTCTAAACTTAAAATCTTGTTGGAAAGGGGAGAGATGGACCTTTAAAACGGTATACATATATCTATTATTTGACTTAATATGCTATGAGTTTTGATGAGGTAAACTTGGAAAATTCGAATTTTTTTCATATTTTTTCAAGTTTGTCCATTCCTAGTAGCAAACTTTAATAAAAAAAATATAATATAAGTGATAATATTCTTAAAATTTGTTCTCTTCTGAAGTGATTGAGTCATCATTTGATCAAATCGGACAAAAATTACCGTAGTTATTATTTAAAGAGTCTAACAGTCGAGTGATATTTTTTATATATGTCATCTCATCAAATGAACTTTTAGTTCAAAAATTTTCAAAATTTTTGATGGATCTTAATTGTTTATTACAAAATGTGTCAATTTCACGTTTGCACAACTTCCAGAAGTCGGCTAATATTTGTGTTTTTTGCAAATATTATTATTTCTCTTTGCGCAAACATTGGCCAACTTCTGGTGGTCGCTCAAACGTGAAATTGACACATTTTGTGATAAACAAGCAAGATCCATCAAAAATTCTGAAATTTTTTGAACTAAAAGTTCATTTGATGAGATGACATATATTAAAAATAAAACACGACTGTTATACTATTTATATAATAACTCCGGTAATTTTTGCCCGATTTGATCAAACGAAATGCCAAACTCTTCAAAAGATAATGCACTTTTAGAATGTAATCACTTATTTCATATTTTTTTAATAAAGTTTGCTACTATGAACGGACAAACTTGAAAAAAAATGAAAAAAATTCGCATTTTCCAAGTTTACCTTATCAAAACTCATAGCATATTAAGTCAAATAATAGATATATGTATACCGTTTTAAAGGTCCATCTCTTCCCTTTCCAACAAGATTTTAATTTTGGAAATCGGGTCAGAAATGTATGAGTAATACAGAAATTTGCGCGGAAAGTCTAAAATAACAGTTTTTGTCAAATAAAAAAATTTTGGAGGGTTCGAGAAATATAAAAAAAATAGTTTTGAGATCTACTCAACAAAACTCATAATCTACACTAAGTCATTAGCCGGGTGTATTTAATTTTCTTTATTTTGTCGCATAGTGTAATTTCTGGAAATTTTTTTTTGGAAATTTTTTTTTACTAATTTGTTGTACGTTCTAATTCTAAACAAATTTTTCACGTTTTTAAGCATATATCTGATTTAATTGTATTTAAGCATATATCTGATTCTGTACTATAGTCATAAGACCTCAGGTCTTGTTGTATAGAATATCGAATAAATAAATAAATAAAAAAGATTTTTCATAAAATTTTAAAAACAAAATTGAATTTGTGTACCCAAGGCACATCAAATTTAATTTACTCCAGAGAGTTTTCTTTAGATTGCTGAGAGGTAGTCGCCGAAGAAAGATTTTTTTTATATTTCGTTTTGTTTGCGATATCTCAGCCAGGGGTTGATCCAACACGCTTCTTATTAGACTATGTGGACTTAAGTATGCATAAGTTTGCTTAAACTACTCCTAAGTGATATATTGACTGGGATGGCCAAAAGTCTTAGGCGACCAAATCAAGGAAACAAGAAGCAGCAATGTCGATAACTTTACTCCGTAGAAAATGCTATTTCAATAACTGTGACATAACAGCTCTTACGACATAGTAGTGGCATAGAAAATTAATTTGAAATTATCGTTCACATATGTATGTATGTGGATAAACAATTTCAGAGTTTTGTATGCCAAGGATACATGCATTTTGGAGCTTTTAAGCGATTTTTATTTATTTTTGCCTAAAACAACACCATAATCATGCATCTATCAACATATTTATGCACAATGTAAGGCTTTTTTCCGTGTCTTTAAAATATTTTCTTACGATATTCTATCTTTTTATATTTATTTTTTAAGAAACAGGCAAGAAACTTAATATTCATTGCGCTGTGTGGACTGTTTTACTTTTGAAGAGGACTTAAATGAAATAGCAGCAAAAATGAAAATATTAAATGAAATAGCAGCAACTTCTCTTGTACATTTCATAATAAAATAGAAAAATGTTTGTGTTAATAACCAATAGCAAAAAGCAACATACTTAATAATACTTTATTTAGCAATTGATAAGGGAAATGCAGAATTTTATGGAATAATTTTTATGGCCTTAATGAAATTAAACCGAATAACATAAAATTTTCCCTGCTGCTAATGAAATCAAATAATTCCAACGATACATCAGGCTTTACTTCACAGGTTTATTAATAAAAATTCTTACTTATGACACCGCTTTAGGAAACTTTTTTTGTTTTTTTTATTTCTTCCTTTTGCCCCTATTTTCAGAAATTTACGTTTTCACAGCAATTCTAGCCACCATCGGAAATAATAAATTGTCAGCAATTTTTTCTTTCTTTCTTTATCCATTAAAAAAATGGTCATCTGTCACGCATAATAAAAAGTGTGTTGCGATTTCGTTTAGTTTGACTTTGACCTGCTTTTATAGCACCGAAATAAGTTCTTTTCCTAGCCTAGTGTTTGGAATTTTTATATTTTATTGTGAATCAAAGTCTACAACAGGAAGTGTGTAAAAGGACTTCGTTACTATGGGGAAGTGAACATGAAATTACCACATGTTTAACGTTTTTTAAATGCGATAAATAAGGATTCTTCATTAGAATTTAATAAAAAAAAAATTATTTATTACTCCACCGCAATTGCCGTTAAATTATTAGGAGGACAACAGGGCTTCGTTTTTAATTGTGATTTTTATCTTAATGTGTGTCCCTTACCAAGCCAGGGATATGATTTCTTTTTGTACTTGCAGAAGGCAGAGTGCGGAACGTAGATAATAACATTCATTAGAAAATTTGAATTAAAGAGCGACTCTAGAGAGTCTATTTAGTTTTATGCTTTCACAAGCCAGGGATGGGAAATTGATCTTAACAAATTGTACTAACTTTCACAAAAAATTGTACTTTTTTCGACCCGATTGTACTAAATTCACTTCTTTTTTTTCTTTTTTAAACTTTTTTATTAAAAATTAAATAAAAATATAAATGACAATTCATTATGTATATATATATATGTATATGCGTAAAAAAACGTAAAAATTAAGAAAAAGGTACATTGCAGTTTCTTTGTACTAAGTACTTGTATATATAATAGGTAAACTTAACAACTTACTTTAATACTTAACTATAAAGGAATACAAAAGTTTATGAGAACTAAATTTTAAATCACTATTTATGATACATTTTTTGCTAGCAAACTACTTGTTATTTAAAAATTGTAGCAACACGAATTAAATGACTTCAATAAATCCCTTCTTTGGATTTAATTGGAGACAGTCGAAGCAAACAGTCTATTTCTTCCTTTGGTTTTTATTAAATTTTGGTACGAAAATATCCCTTCTACATTTGCAGATGAATGTGGAATGGATAATATGTATTCATTTTATAGCTCATTGAACATTGGTTCATTTAGTTCATTTTTTATTTCTGATACCTTCGACCAAAAGGTACATATGTTCTCATAAGTCCGAAAGCAACCGAAATTGATTATTTATTGATTTAATATTCTTAATTTCATTGGGAAATATTTTTAATATAAACGGTACAATACTTGAAGTTTTACCGGAAACAACGTTTTCTGGTGTAAATTTTTTATTTTTTTATATTTAAATCAACTTTTGCTTTTAAAACTTTACAGAATATTAAATACAATTTCTGTGCTATTTCGTTAAGCTCCAAAATAATACTGTGTTCAATATTGTTTATGGATATGTATTAAAGGTCTGCACAAATGTATTTGACTTCAAAAAGTACATAAGATCTAGCATACATGTACACTTATCCGAAGTATCCGAAGAAGAAAAGTACTTTTTTTTGAGAACAACAAAATTATCGAATAACTTCTTGTTGTTATTTGACTGCGATCGCTTCATACAAATACATGCTCAACTTTCCTTCTTACTCGAAAATACCGGCACAAAACATGTCGAGTACAACGAGTACCACCAAACTTCACGTAGTACTTCAAATACCAATGAGTACAGCAAATACCACAAAGAAGTTTGGCAAAGAAAAGATCTACACCAAAGACTATAAATATGTAAAGATGTTGCACACAGTGTAAAAAGTAACATGTACTCAGAGAACTTATTATACTGAGAGAACGTATTTATTCTCATATGCGTGTATACGTGTGTGCATGTATGTATACATGCATTGCCAAATAAAATAATAAACAAACTGAAAGATGCCTTGTTTTCGCAAAATGTATGTGCAAATAGCCTGTGGAAAACAAATATTACCGTTTGTTTTATTGTAGGGTAAGAATATGTGTTTTATTGTTGTAGAAATGAAATTATATCGATTCGCACCGAATTATAATGTTATTTTTTAGGCTGTTCAATTATGTATGTATGTATTTATGTATGTATGTATTTTTCGAAGGCAAGAAATCTTATTTCTGAGAAGAGGTCTGCTCTTGGAACTAACGGAGCTACAATAAACAAAATAATGTTTTTACACTCTAATATGAATAAAACAAAAATATACGAAGAAATAGAAAGAATAGAAAGTGATCTCTAGTTTTGAGTTTTATGGATATGAATTTTTAGTTTTTTTTTATTTAAGGATTAATGTTTTTATGTTTTGTTTTTCTTTTTAAATAAATTCACAAATATTTTAAAGTTTTTAAAGTTCCTTCTCTTCTATATACATATACTTAACTTTATTTGTTACACTTATTACTTACATACTTTTATCATTTTAAATGATCTCTGAAAATATGAAATATAAACAATGTTTTTTACGTTTTAGTAATTTTAAGTGATTTTTTTGTTATTTTAATTGTTTTTAGTTCATTGAAAATAAAGAATTTTTTAAATCAAAAAGCGAAAAAAAAATATTTTTCAAAAAAATTTACTATTTTCGATTTCTATTTTTTTATTTCTATGATTAATAAATATATGCCTAACATGGCGTTTGTTCATACACATAAGCATTTATATATAAAAAAAAAACATCAGTTATGTGGTGTTTTATGCTGCGAGTATTTGAAGTACCACATGAAGTGAAAATAATTTTAGGAGTACTTGTTTTTGCGGATATATTTTTCAATGAGTACTTTTTTTACGGAACATAAGCAGCTTCGGATAAATACTTACTCGTATTTGTCTTGCACACATTCTCTTCTCTTCACTGCTTGAGCTGTTAGAGAGAGAGTAAGTACTCTATTTATCCGACAACGAGTTGCACACATGAAGCAAAAAAGTTATTCGTTGCAGACCTCTAATATGTATACATACATCAATTTCTGCTCCACAATATATTTCGCCAATAGGAATATGATTTTCATTGATATTGATTTTTAATAATCATTTTCATCTATTTGTATAAAATTGCGAGCTATTTGACTGAACAACAATTTTAAGGGGTCTAAAAAAATATGAATTTTGGCATCTTCGGATTACATTTCTAAATTAATATTGTTAATAATTTTAAGGACATATTGTAAAAAAAGAAAATATCAAAAATAAAAATATGATGAAACAGAATATTTGAGTAATGTGATGAAGTAGGGAAAATTTTTAAATAGTGCTAAATAAGTCATTGAGGTGCTATGGTGTTTTTGACTTCCAAATAGTGCTAAAAAAAAGTACAATTGTACCAACTTTTCCATCCCTGTCACAAGCCCTCAGTCTTAGCTCACAGTAAATTAGCTTCACCAATTCACCCAACTTTCTTCTTTATTAAACAGAAAATAATACGATTTTTGGATTTTAACGTTAAATCGATTTTAACATTTCAAAATAAATTTACTTTCATTCTCTTACTTTTTATTCTCCAACTGAAACGAAACTTTATTCGCTATAAAATTATTTGAAGTGTTCTTGAATACACTTTTATGGTGTCATTCATCCTTCGAACCCTTAGAGGGTGGAGGAGAGTAACATGATATTCAAACATTGTGATGCTAAAATGCTCATCACTGTCAAAGGAAAATAATCTCAAGGTATGAACATTTTTAAATAAATATTTACATTGCGAAGGTAAATTATTGTAAAATTACATAAAAAATTACAGCAGAGGGGAAAAAAAAGGGGAATAAATTAAAAACAAATGAAAAAGAAAAACATTAAGAATCGATGTTAAGGGTATCAAGCGAATAAAAGGGAAGAGAAAAATAATAATTTTTCAAGTGTAGATAAGGGAAACAAGTTGGCGAAATGAATATTTGAAATGAAATGAAGTGGAAGTTAAATACACTTTTAAATATGTGAAAGGGGAGGAATATTAAAGTAAAGCAGAATAAAAATGTAGTGTAAAATTAAATTGTAACGAATACTCAAATACCAAAATAGCTTTAACAACTTCGACTAAACGTTATTGAATGTAGAAAAATAAAAAAGAAATAAATAGAAAGGGGGATACAGACTGTTAGGTGAAAGGAATTCAAAAAAATTCTCATTAAAATTGTACACTTTTCTACTACTAGACCCTCGGGAGTCTGGAAAAAATTAAAAAATTTTTTGCTACCAACCAAATGCTCCAACATTAGGAAAGCCTATCGCCCTCATTATATTTCTTATTCTGAATACACAAATTAACCCATTAAAAGTAATTGTGACTCAAAAAGATTCCAGTTTAAGGGAATTTACAAAATAGAAACGATTAGGTTTTCTAGAGAGTGAGAACTCAAGAAGCTTTAACCATATACTCAGTAGACGTTAAGGACAGAGAGTAACACAGCTGTGCTCACTAAATCCGGTAGTGGTTATATGACTTGTTTTAAAAAAATTATATTGTTACGTTTTTACCTTTTAAAAACGTTAAAAATATGAGTTCGTAGATTGCAAATAAAATAAAAATAAATCTGTGTTTAATTTTAAGTCAATTCCTTATTATCTGCACAACTTTTGTGCCACTGTTCGAACTAATTCCACGTATACAATGATAACTTTCACAATATGTGCTTATTCGTGATATTTCTCTGCTTACAACCTTTTTTTATAAGCAACAACAACACTTGTTAGTTATTCTTCTTTGCTCACAACCTTTTTTTGTAAGCACCACACTAACAACTGTTTTCTTCACGCAACTTGTCTGTACACAAGTCTGACTGAATTATAACTCTATCTCGTATCTTCACACACCACTGGTTGAATTCTCACTCAATTCAACGCGACGTCGTCACACGACTAACTTCATTCGAACTCCGAGAATAACGTGTCTTCATACACGACTGAATGAATTCTAACTGAATCATCGTTGCTCGCTTTATCTTGCCTTTTATATCACTGGATCAACAGTGTGAGGAATGCCCTTGAAGGATGATGACGACCTTCGGGAACAATCCAAAAATGTAAACAACTTGTTTCCATTTTTGTTGTTCGTGTATCTTGTTTACTTTCGTCCAGGCAGAGTTGTTGTTGTTTTGTTTGTTTGTCTTTCCGCTATATTCTTTTATACACGGACGTTGTTGCTATATTTTTGTCTATTCATCGATCTTGTAAACAAGCCTGTTATTTTTGTTGGTATATGTTTACTCATTCGTCGATCACGTGAACAACTGCATTGTTTTGTTTTTGGAGCTTTTGTTTATCATTTTATGTGTGATCAAGTCCATTGTGTTGTTTTTGGAGCTTTTGCTTATTATTTTAACAACACCATTTCCATTTTCGTAACAATATTTTAAAGGTACAGTGAGCATCAAAACACTACGGATAAAATTATAACAATCACCAAATTTAATTTTTACCACATAAAGAGAGGGCCCGAAAAAATTTGTAGACCAATCCATTGGAAAATTTTATTTACACTCAGAGTTTTTGGCAAAAGCTTGTGAAAGAGATAGTCGCCGAAGAAAGAAAAATTTTTTTTGGGATATCTAAGCTAGAGGTTGAACCAACACATTACTTATTAGACTATGTAGACTTAAGTATGCATAAGTTTGCTTAAACTACTCCTAAGTGATATATTGACTGGAATGGCCAAAAGTCTTAGGCGACTAAATCAAGATATCAACAAAAGGCAATGTCGATAACTTTACTCCATAGTAAACTCTATTTCGATAACTGTAACGTAGTTTATCGACAGTTCTTACGACATAGAAAATGAATATGAAGTTATTGGTCACCTGTGGAAAAGTAATTTAAGAGTTTTGTAGCCTAAAGATGCATGCATTTTGCAGCTTTTAAGAGATTTTTATTTAATTTTGCCTAAAACAACACCATAATCCAGCCAGAGATCAGCAACGAGTATTCAAAACGATGAGTAGATTCGAGTCATACTTATTATTTCTGATACTTATACGCATTCATACTTATTTTAATATGATACTCATACTACTAATACTCAAAGTTGGAAGTACTCGTCGTATTCATACTTAACAATACGCACGATGTTGTTGATTTCGACTCTCCATGATTCAACATATACATACAGGAAGCACAAAATAAGTATGATTCGAGTACGAACACCGGAATACTCGCTAGAAGGTTGTGTGTGTGCTTTGCTTGCTGTCTTTGTCTTTTCTTTTCTCTTCTTTTGTAAATGCAACAATAACTACTACTGTAAATTTTGATGAATGATTCGAGTGACTCGAATCATTCGTAAGTATTATAAGAATTTTTCTAAATTTATGAATCTGGATGAGTAGGCGTATGAATCAAACAATGAATCGAATGTTGTGAGTTTGATGTCAACGTTGTACTCATACTCATTGTAACCTATACTTGTAAATCAATGCTGTAGCGAGTACGAATGAATCAGAGTAGTTGAATTTTAATACTCTTGACTCACTCATACTCAAAATTTCATAAGTACCTATGAGTAGCGAAAATACGATTCATTGCTGATCTCTGAATCCAGCATCTATCAACATATTTATGCACAATGTAAAGTTCTTTCAGTATCTTTAAAATGTTTTCTCATGATATTCTATGTTTTTATATTTCTTTTTTAAGAAACACGCAAGAAACTTTGATGCATTTTTTTTAATCATGCAATCATTTAAGTTTTTTAAAGAAAAAATAAAAAAAAATTTTAAAAAATTCATAAAAATTTTAAATGAAAATAAGAAATAATAGAGAGACAGAGAGAGAGAGAGAAAGAAAATAAATGAAAAATAAAATCTAAAACAGAATATAATTTTTTATGAACGAACTTTTCTGTACTTAAGCACGTACTACTACTGTCAAGTCACGCTGCTGCCACATATTTTTTTTTTTCGTTTTCTTTTTTAATGATTAAAGTGAAAATTGAAAAGAGGAAAAAAATGTTTTTAAAATTCATAACATTATATGTATGTGTGTGAAGATGAATTCGAATTTGAAAATCCAAGCAGCCACATTTGGCGTTAATAGAGCAAAATTTACTCTTAACAGAACAAAATTTTCCCTTAACAGAGCACTGTTAGCCATTTAACAGTATCCATCTGAACAAGCCCACTTGTTTAGAAGCCAAATTTGTGAAATACTCTAGGTCTATGAGTACTATACTATATGCAAAGGAAGGTTCCAAGGCCCCTTAGTATAATCAACAATATTGTCCCATAATAAGTGATATGGTATTGAGAAAATTGGCTTTGAAAATATCAATTTTTTGCTTGAAAATTCTCTAGAAGATCAGTGGCCATTTTGAAACATTTAAGAAATAGTACACCATGCAGACTGTATGCAAATGGTAGTTCAGAGGGTCCTTTGGGATAGTTGAGAAAATTCTGTCCTCCATTCCCCACCTCCATTTACATTTCAATACTTTTATTCACAAATAATAATGATCATAATGAGAATTAATTTGTATGTCAATAGTCTGTAATAATTGTAAAGTAGAAGTCTAATCTACTATTGCTACTATTGTTAAACAGTTAACAGTGCTCTGTTAATAGCAAAGTTTACCCTGTTAGAGGCAAGAATTGGCGCTGCTAAAAGTGTGGGTTTGCGTCTTTGGTTTTTAAATTCGAAGTTATCTTCACACACAATATTATTGCAATATTTTTGGATAATTCATAAATATTACATGAAAATTTAAATGCATTAAGAAAAATCCATAAATTTGCAATCGTAATCATCTTTCCTTATCTTTTCAAGACTCTATTAACAATTCGTTTTTTTTTTTGCACAAATAAATGCAATTGTTGTCTGTTGCAAATAATTTTTAAACAATTTTCTTTTAAACGCAAATGTTAAAGGAAGAGGAAATAGAAATGCAACTGGGAGGCAAGGAGAAAAATTTTTATTCTTCACTAACAACTGAATGATTACATAAATACAACTGTTTGTGCATGTGTTTGTGTGTGCCATGTTCTTCTAAACTGTCACAACCAAATGATATAAAAAGAGAAACGAAAAAACAATTCTTTGTGGTGTCTGCCATTAAAGGATTCTTCTTTTATTGTGACATGTTGACAAGAATTCTTCGTTTATTTTTTCTGTTTTTGTTTTTGTAAATTGTAGGCTTTTATTTTCATTCTATGACGTCTTCCTTTTATATTTACAGTATTCCCTCGATTTACGCCGTAGAATGTTCCGGAAAAAGGCGACGTAAATCGAAACGACGTAAATCGAAACGACGTAAATCGAATTTCATATTGCTCATACTACAAAGTAGTATGTTTTTAACAAGGAACTTAAAAAAGATACAGTAATCGCTCGATTTACGTCACAGTTGGTTCCAAAAAAAGGCGACGTAAATCGAATGAGAACGCAAATCGAAGTTGAAGGGAACAAAATTTTAGACGACGTTAATCGAAGCAACGTAAATCGAGACGACGTAAATCGAGGGTATACTTTATTCATTTTATTTTTATTTTTTTGAAATATTGTGGTATTTCATGGAACAAAACATTTTTATTTCTTATTGGGGAATGTATCTTCTTCTTCTAAGTCGGAGACAAGCTCTTATAAGAGGTTGAGAGTATTATTGTGGAAATAAAAAGCGTCTTAAATGTACACACAAAAATTAAGGAGAATTCAAAATGCTTTCCCATAAGCTCTTAATTAAATATTTAGAAGAATTATTTTTTGAATAAAATTTTTTTGGTTTTGTGGAAAAATCGAATTTTTAAATGAAACGAAATAAATATGAACCAAACAAAGACTGCATATGATTGATTACCAGCCAGCTATTCCAGCTGCTGCTTTCGTTTACTTAATCTCCAAAAAAATTCAATTCAATTTCATAGCAAATCCCATATTTAAAAGAAAGCAAAGAAAGAAGAATAGCAAAGAATGCTAAGATAATTACAGGCATGTCATAGGACATGTTAAATTTCATAAAAATGTTTGCAAGTGTTTGAAGAAAAACATGTGATTCAAGAGAACAAACGTATTAAAAAAGTTTAAAAAATAAACAGTTTCTGTAAAATCTTTACCATATAAGTATTTCTGAATTTAATTTTAAATTCGACTTTAACTGATAACCTTAAGCTAGTGTTTGAATAAACCCTCTTCTTCAACGAATTTAAATGTTTAAAATTTTAAACTCGTGTTGAAATTTTGCGGAAAATCTTGATGTTTATGCTTCATAGTAGAGCATCATGCATATCCATCTTAAACACTTGCTTGCAGTTGTATTAATTTGACTCTGGAGCGTACAGCGTTCAACATTATAAACGTTGAGTTGCATTCAATTCCACAACATGAGAATATTGTTACGAAAATGGAAATGGTGTTATTAAAATAATAAGCAAAAGCTCTAAAAACAACACAATGGACTTGATCACACATAAAATGATAAACAAAAGCTCCAAAAACAAAACAATGCAGTTGTTCACGTGATCAACGAATAAGTAAACATATAGCAACAAAAACAATAGGCTTGTTTACAAGATCGATGAATAAACAAAAATATAGCAACAACGTCCGTGTATAAAAAAAATATAGCGGAAAGACAAATAAACAAAACAACAACAATTCTGCCTGGACGAAAGTAAACAAGATACACGAACAACAATGATGACGAGATGTTTACATTTTTGGATTGTTCCCGAAGGCCGTCATCATCCTTCAAGGGCATTCATCACACTGTTGATCCAGTGATATAAAAGGCAAGATAAAGCGAGCAACGATGATTCAGTTAGAAATCAGTCAGTCGTGTATGAAGACACGTGATTCTCGTAGTTCGAGATAAGTTAGTCGTGCGACAAGGTCGCGTTGAATTGAGCGAGAATTCAACCAGCGGTGTGTGAAGATACGAGATCGAGTTATAATTCAGTCAGACTGGTGTACAGACAAGTTGCGTGAAGAAAACAGTTGTTAGTGTGGTGCTTACAAAAAAAAGGTTGTGAGCAAAGAAGAATAACTAACAAGTGTTGTTGCTTACAAAAAGGTTGTAAGCAGAGAAATATCACGAACAAGTACATATTGTGAAAGTTATCATTGTATATGTGGAATAAGTTCGAACAGTGGCACAAAAGTTGTGCAGATAATAAAGAATTGATTCGAAAATAAACACAGATTTATTTTTATTTTATTTGCAATCTACGAACTCATATTTTTAACGTTTTTAAAAGGTAAAAACGTAACAATATTTTTACGTGCATTACAAATGACAACTCCATCAAAATCTTTGGTTTGGCGATTTTTAAAAATTCTTTTCTTTTCACTTTTGTAAGCATCTCAAGAGTTCTTTCTACGCTGACTTACTTACTTACTCAATTGGCCATCACAAACCTTCAGTCAGTACTACGACCTAATTTCTGGCACCATCCATGTTGTGTGTGTTAATTTCATCCATGAATGGTTGGACATGCAGTTTTGCAGTCGACTCCGTACAACAGATTTTTGTGGAAGTTTTCATGTTAATTTTATTTGACTCTTAGAAGAATAGAATAAAGGAGAAAAATTTTTTCATATTGCTGCGTCATGTCTAATAAGCCAATACACTATATATTAGGCAACGTTGAGTTCTACGTTGCCTTATAATTTATGTTATTGCCAACTCTTTTATTTACATTTTTATAATTTTTTTTTTGAAATTCTTTTTACAATTTCTTTCAAAGCCGTTAATCATCGAGTTTAACTTCTTATCATTTCCATTCCTATGTTGCCAAAGTTTCATTTGCACAATTTCATTACAGAAAAAATATTCACCCTTATTGTGGTTGTCGTCGTCGACGTCGTCGACGTCGTCTTGCGTCGACAGTTTAAAATTGGTATTCTGTTTGTCGTTATTGACAGTTATTTGATGACTGTCGACACACATTTGGTATTCTGTGAGTCAATACGCCGTCAATATTGTGTTGTGTCGACTCTGATTTTATCGACATCATTTTTGGTAACGACGACAACGGCGACGACGACGACGACAACCAGAATAAGGGTGATTGTTAAGTGTGTAATACATATTGTTACGTTTTTACCTTTTTAAAAACGTTTAGAATATGAGTTCGTTAATTGCAAACCAAGTAAAAACAAATATGTGTTTAGTTTCAATAAAAACTCTCTCTCTTTCTTTATTGTTCACACTTTTTATGCCACTCACTGTTCACACTTAACCGATACAACATTAATTGCTTGCTATTAATCACACACAACTATTACTCGCAACCGATATCTTCCAACACGACTATTTATTGTTCACACGCAACTTCACTCAAGACTGACTCAATTACAACTGACTGGTTGCCTGCCTTGTCTTGCCCTTTTATATGCGAACCTCTTCAGTCTGATGATGGTTCTCGAAGTGGAAGGTTCGCGTTCTCGCCTTCTCGAGAATTCTTTTGCGACTACATTGTTTATTGTTGCTGGTTTATTTAGAAGATGTTCGATGTATTTGTTAATGTGTATTGTGTACACATTGCTTCTTGTTGTGTTCGCTTATGTTGCGTTTGGGTTATCGATCTCTCTCATACACATACTGATGTTATTGTTGCTTTATGTATGGTTCGGTGCACATATGTGTTAGTGTGTATTTGTGTCGTGTGTATTGTGTACGCATTGCCTCATGGTCTTTGTATGTATTTGTAGCTTTTGTTTATCGTTAATGTTAAACGATATTAGGTCGTTTCGATATGCGTAACAATATCATTAAAGAAAAACAAATATGGCCCAAATCAATTAATCATTAGAATTCATTTGATTTAATGAAAATATTCAATTGCCAGTACATTAGAATAAATTACGTACACAATATTTGAATTAATGTCTGAGCAAATGTACTCAAATTAATTGAAAGAAATTAATTAATAATGAAATGTTATCATAATTCATTATTGGATTAACTGAGTTTAATTGATATTCATCTGCAACATATTTAATACAAAGCTTAATATATGGGTAGAGATATACATACAACATGTTAGAAGAGATTACGTTTAACATTTCATTTAAAATCTATTTCTAATCCCTCCTACGACATCAGGTGAATGTTGTGGGCTCCTATAAAATGTTTAAAATAAACATTTGCCCATATACTCAGTACATAATATCCCAATAGTAGTATGAATAAATATGAATTAAAAATTTTTCTTAGTGACAAAAAGAAAAATGGATTCGAATAAGCAAATAAATGCCAAATAGAAATGAAAAGTTGCTTGAAGAATTTAGGAAGGGTATGATGTCAAGTTAGATAAGGTGACGGACTCTCTTAAAGAAAACGGTCGACCTTAGGCCAGCATTTAGGTCTACAATCAATTCTACCCGGGCGTCTAAGGCTAGGGAAAACTATCCTGAGTTCAAAATAAGTTTTGCTATTGCAGCAATCCTTAAACCCGAGAGGCCGGAAGACGCTGTCTTTTTATGAAAAGAGCAGGGAACTGGCACATGAAGTGAAAAACAGGCTCTTCCTACTGAGTCTTTCCGCGTTCCTACCAAAAGGATAGTTAATTTGTTTTAGCAAAAATTATAATGCACGTGACGATTTTTAATCATGAATTTCAAAATTCATAAAATTCGGTTTCATTGTGTTTATTTTTTAAATTTAAAAATTTAATTGTACATGGTATTGCACATTAGATTTTCACTTAATTACGTTGTGACGACAAAAGTCGGGGGCCTCGTTTTTGCCTACACAACACCACTTTAGGACACATATTTATGAATTAATGTTAATTTTTCTTTTCTTTCTCTGTATAAATTATTATTTAATAAAACTGTTGTAATTATCTTAGAATAAGTCATAACAAGCCCATTGTGCTTGAAATATTTATTAATGTTGTTAAGGTTTTATGTTCTCTTTTCAGAAATATTCTTTTAGTGATAACGGTTGTCGTACGGCTTTCATTTGACCTACAGGATCCCGCTGCTGAATTCAATTGTTGCTTGCTCTTACATTAGTAAGTTGTAACGTTGGACACAACTTGTTTGAGGTTTGATCATGTTCGATCCGTTATTCATTTCTTCTGTGTATAAAAGCAAGCATGTCTTCAGCGGTCGGGGCAGTTGGTGACGAGTTGCTGGTAAGACAGGTCGATCTTGTGACATCGACTGAGCTAATAAACATAAGCAGGTCACGGGTGGTGTGGTTCTCCCACACTTATGACTTGTTTACCGCCAGTAAAACGTTGGCAATTGTGACTGGACCGACACCAGAGGTTTCAGAACCTCAATCAATCTGTGCGTAGGCCGTTTTGATTGTTCTTCTGACATTCCCCTTTGGTTGATTTGACTGACTGTGCCGGGGCAATAACAAGGACCAGTAGAAAACACGGTCATCTGGAGCGCATGTCGTTTGACTGTCGTTTTGACTCAACCCCCCCTTGATAATAGCAAGGACCAGCAGAACCACAGCCAGCCGGAGCGCATACCGCTTGACTGATGTTCTGACTCAACTCTTCGGCACTGTTACTCGACAAACGATAGTTACTTGACGAACCATTGAGACTGGACAGATACCATAGGTTTCAAGGCAGCAATCATCCAGAGCATATGCCGTTTGATTGTCGCTCTGACATCCCCCTTCGGTTGACGTGACTGACATTATGATTCGACGAACCGTATTTGGCCGGCCTAGGGCTTATTAGATTAAAGATTAGGTTTCTGTTCTAACCCGATATAGTCCTAACGTAGCGTAGTAAATAAGCTATTTTAAGTTATTTTACAAATTGTAAATAAATAGCCTAGAATCTACAAAAGAATGACTTTTATTTATGTAACCACTGGACGCCGCTGAACTACCCCAGCACCCAAGCGGAAACGTATCGTTACAACGTGTCTATCAATATCATCCAATTAATATTACAATTTAAATGTTGCGGATTACAGGTCAGGCTTCCTGGCCATTTATCCTGATGCTGGTGTAATTTGTCAATTTTGATTGATGAACACAAAAGGGAAAGAAAATATATTTTTATTCTCATATTCCTTACAGTCTTACTATCATTCTTGCATTTGCATATTTTGCTGGAAATCCAGCAAATGAAACGAATCATGAAACCTTTCAATCTCTATTCATGCATGTGAAGTCATTAAATCAGATCAAATCAGACTTTTTTTTGTTGGGTTTCTTAATTAAGATTTTTCCCAATGACAAGATTGAAATGAATTCAAAACTAAAGACACATTGTAAATGCAACAGGGGAGCAATGACAAGCGGATAATTTATTGGATTTCCCGTTTAAAAATTTAATACAATTGAATTTTAAGGTCTAAAACTGACATATCAAGCGTTTACTTAAAAATCGATCGCAGCTTGAATGCAGAAACAGCATCAATTATGAATCGCAATAGAAGGCAATGCATTATTTCTTCATCAGTTATAAGAAAAAAGGTGTTTGAATTAGGACAGATGGTGTTACAAAGACAACATTTTATTCACAACCTCAGTCTGAAAACTTCAGTAAGAGAAAATTTAAAAAAGAAATAAAAAATACAACAGCACTAAAAAAGAAACCTGAATCTGAACCATTTGTGGGAAAATCCCAGACGCAATCCATAAATTGTAGCAGCGCCACATTTGCCGTTAACAGAGCAAAATTTCCTCTTAACAGAACAAAACTTGCCATTAACAGAGCACAGTTAGCTATTTAACAATATCCATCTGAATAAGTCCACTTGCCTAGGAACTAATTTTGGGAAATACTCTAGGTCTATGAGTGCCATACTATATGCGAAGGCAGGTAACAAGGCCTCTTAATATAATCAGCAATATTGTCACATATAAAGTGATATGGTATTAAGAAAATTGGCTTGGAAAATATCAATTTTTTGATTGAAAATTCTTTATAAAATCCGTGGCCATTTTGGAACATACATATACGAAATAGTACACCATATAGACTAGAAGCAAATTGTAGGCCAGAGGGTCATCTTTCGAACCGTAGTAATGGGATAGCTGGAATAATTTTGAGAGTTGAGAAAATTTCCACAAATAATAATGATCATAATGTGAATTATATTTTATGTCAATAGTCTGCAATAATTGCAAAGTAGACAACAAATGGAGTTATTGCCACTGTTCAACACATAAAAGTGCTCTGTTAAGAGCAAAGTTTATCCTGTTAGAGGCAAGAATTGGCGCTGCTACAAGTGTGGGTTTGCGTCTTCAGTTTTTAAATACGAATTTATCCTCACACTCATATCTGAACCATCATATCCTATACAAATATTCGTGTAATAATTTAAGTCCATTTCAAGTATTCTTTATAATAAAACGTCTACAATTTCAAACCATATAAACAAGAATTGTTATTAAAAAAGAAACAACAACTACAAAAAACAACACCAAATACATAAAAAATATAAAAAAAGCTTCATAAACTAATAAACACAGCAAATAAAGAAACAAATGAACAAGTTCAACAACAATATGGGTGCTGTAGGTCAAGGTATTCGTAATCAGACTGTCTCTCTCTCTATGTTCCAATAAAAATTCCTATCATTTGTACAGCCACTCATACGCATATGCTTCAATAATCATTGGAAAGAAATGTTTTTAAAAGTAAAAAAAAAAGAAAAACAAAAACTATTCCCAGAAGTTCATTATACTTGATGTTGTTTGTTGTTGTTGTTTTTTGTGTATGAATTTTAAAAATTTTCCATTTAAATGCTCTACGCATTGCAAACAATTGCCAAACATTTCTACACAATGGCAACACAATTTCAGCAATGGCAACACATAAAAACTAAAACAACTTTACTGTACAGAGGGGAAAAGGATAGTCACTGAGGATAATATAATAAAAACACTCTGTGAGAGGAAATCAAACGCCCTCTCTCTCTATTGAATTGGCACAGAATTTTATTCATTTTAAATGAACTCTTTATGGACTGAAAATCATTTACACCCCAACAGCAGATGTGCTTCATGGAATTGAACTGAACTGCTACTCTCGATTTGAATTTTTTTTATTGGCTATCTGTCTCTCCTTCTTTTCTATTGCAGCAATACAGTAACATTTGTTTACCGATTTAGTTGTGGTTGTATAGGTTTTCTCTATTGTTTGAATAAACAAAAGTTTGCCTATCTCGTCTGGAGTTTAGAATTCTTGTTGATGAACATTTTAAATAACAGTCTACGGAAGTTTAAGTTTCAGTTGATTTTGTTGTTCTATTCCTGTGTAATAAGTTTTTCTATGGAACAGTGGGTGATATCAATGAGAAAGTATAATTAAAAAAACGAATAATTTTAAAGCGAAAAACTACAGTGAGCGTCAAAAGAAACTGTACATTAAAAAATACGTGCATTAATAAATTACCGTTTTCTACATACATACATAATTGGTCATTACAACCCTTCAGTCAGGATTATTGACCTAGTTTATAACACCACTATACATGAGTGGCGGGACCTACAGTTTAAAGTCGACTCCGAACGACAGATTTTTTGAGAAACTTTTCGTGGCAATTTTATTTACTCTCAGAGTTTTTGCCAGAAATCTGCTGAGAGAAAATCGCCGAAGAAATACTTTTTGTATTTTGTTTTGATGTCTGGCCTGGGGCTCGAACCCTGGCTTTACGTCCAATAAGCCAACACACTACCTACTAGACTACGGCGACTTCCAAACCGTTTTCTAACATATAAGAAATAGTACACCTACCCGACTATACAAAATGTAGTCCAGAGGGTACTATTTTGAACCTTGGTAGTGGGATAGCTGAAATAATTTTGAGAGTCGAGAAAATTTCCGTCCTCCATCCTCCACCACCCACCAATCATCCTTTACATTTCAACACTTTTGTTCACAAATAATAATGATCATAATGAGAATTATATTTTATATCAATAGTCTGCAATAGTTACAAAGTAGAAGACTAATCTACTTGTTGCCACTGATAAACAGTTAACAGTGCTTTGTTAATAGCAAAGTTTACCCTGTTGGAGGCAAGAAGTGGCGCTGCTATAAATGTGGGTTTGCGTCTTTGGTTTTTAAATTCGAATTTATCTTCACACACATAAAATGAAAATTTACAAAAGAAAATAAAAATCGCAGCTAAACTGAAAACGATGTCGCTCAAATGGATTGGAAACTGACTGCAGTTCTTATGATTATAAAAACATACAGTAGGACCTTGATTATCCGTGATTCGATTATCCGGCAACATCAATTATCCGGGGATGGAAAAAGAAAATTTTTTGCATTGACTTAATTTTATTTTGGATCGACTTAAATTTTTCTGCATCGTTTAACCGTGTTTACCTCTATTATCCGTGATTATCCGAAAAAGGGGAATTCCCTCTTTAGTACATGAAATCCTTATCTACTGTTCACTGTTTTCTGACAAAATTATGTTTTTTTATATTTTTGAAACATGTATGTATGTATATAAAATCATTGAATTATTTAGTTTTTATATAAATATGTACATATTCATTTATTAATTAATAAAAATATCTATTAAAAAACTAGCCAAAATTGGTACTCAATTAACCGGGAAAATCGATTATGCAGAATGCTTCCGGTCCCGACCATCACGGAAAATCGAGGTCCCACTGCATTTGGTTTCCCTAAATAGTTAAGTCACAAACAAATCACAGTCAATGATTATTATGATGTTAATATCGGAATATAAAAAACATATTTACAACCCACCCCCTTGAAATGCATTTGTTTGTGCATGATTACAAGCATTATTGCTGTATTGTTAACCTACTTTGAGAAATAAATAAAAATATGAATTTAAAGCAGTGATGTCCAAAGCTAAAACTGTAGTTGTATTGGTGAGAGAAAGAGAACTGCACTGAAAGAAAAATTGTGTATGCTTAAAAAAAATTCACGGACAAAATGATAAATTAAAATTTATTTTATATATCATTAATGAAATTTTCTACATTAATGCTATTATGACAGTTTCGTAGCAAAAGATTATTTTTTTAAGTGTGCGGAATTTAATTTATTACGTTGTTTAGAACCAATGAATTTTAAGTCTGAAAAAATCTGTTCACATGTTTCGTTGGTTTCCGTATCAGATAACCAATTCTTCAGTTTTTCCAAAAAAATAATTTTATATTTTAAAAAGAATTCTTCTTTTTCCCTATCACTAAATCTATCCTTATTACTATGAAAGGAATCATAGTGTCTTTTTAAAACAATAGACATTGAGTACAGGTAGTCCCCGACTTACGACCGTTCGACTTACGACTATTCGCACTTACAAATCGTACACCTGCTACACATGTGCATTCGTCGCTGGATCAGTGACAAAAGAGAATAAGAATATGTGTGTGTCAGCACAATTGTGCTATGAAATGGACATCATTGATTTAAAGTCATAAAAATTTGTGGCAGTTTAACACGTTTTATTACAAGGAAATGCAATTTGAAATGAAACAGCAATTGAATGATTTCTACTTAAAGTAATATTTTTTTTTCTATCCTTTTTACTTTTCAATATAATTTATTTGAAATTTTCTACACAATTTTAATAAAAATTTAAAAAAAAAAACTTCAATTTGCATCAAAAATGTGTGTGTTTGCATGTGTACATGATTGCAGAAAATGTTTTTCGTATGCAATGTTTTAACATTTAAAATGCCATGTAATCTTACATTTAGGGATTAAAAAAGGACTTAAACTGACATGGTACGTGTATACCTTAAGGGTTTTAAAAGTATTAAATTGTGTTGCATAACAAACAGGGATTTCAAGGAAATTAAGAGTTATTTTGTAAAACCGAAAAGCCACAAATTTAAAGTAGAAAGAGGAGAAAAACATTTTTTGTAATTCAGAAATAAACAGACATTAGAAGATTATCTAAAAACAAAACAAAAAAAAAAAAGAAACTTCTTTGGCAGCTGATTTAATGTCTAATGAGATATTATTTAATATACAGGGAGATTGTTTGAATTTCCATCATATCCTATATTAAAACGATATTAAGTATTCAAATAAAAGTTTTTTTTTTGTACTTTTTGAGCAAGAAAAACATTAACTTACAGTCAGAACCATTTTTTTTTTTGGACGTATCACGAGTAGGTTGACATTGATTCGAAAGTTAATGAAGATGTCAAGATGTATGAATTTATACAAGAATCAATGTGCCTCCACTGGGAATTCCATCAAAATCAGATGCCTAATGGTGTTTTCTTTTCTACAAAGAAAATGTCACCCTCTTACAAGGTACATTAAAAAAATTGCTGATCAACCCTGTTGTAATGTAATTTTTTATTTGAGAAGAACAAAACACAAATTTTAAAAAAGGGTATGCCCTGTGTTTACCACTTATTAAGAAAATAAATGAGGAAATGCCAATTTGTTCAAAAGATGACGAAGATGAATCTAATAACTGATTTAAAATAGATGCAAAAATATCCATATTTAAAAATTTAATTTAAAAATATGTTGTATTTTTTGATTTGTTTTCAATAAAATATGTAAATATGTAATAAAAAGGTGTTGCCAGATCACTAATTTTTCGACTTCATTTTTTGAGCATTTTTTTATAACCAAAAAAAATTTTTTAACACTGTTCTAACACTGAATACAATTTTTTTTTATATTACTGATCATGTGGCTTTAATAATGTAATGTTTCCTTAATGTTACTCCACAAAACAATGAAAAAATTAACTTCAAAGTTGGATAACGATACCAGGCGACTTTTTTAAATTTCATCTGGTAGCCCTATAAATAAACAAAAGTCATCTGCTTTACAGGGCATTATCAGCACTCTCCATTTATACAGGGCATAAAATGCAATGCCCTCCACCATTGGCAAGTGCAAATTATTTAGAATAAAACATATCAACCTTTTAGAGGGCGAAACATTTTTAAGAAACAAACACAAAATTGCATTTTTTAAAATAAAATGCACATTTTTTGGTAGAAAAGAAAACACCATAAGCACCATTTGAATACCTTTACAGGCTACAAAAGCCCATAAGCCCAAAAGAAGATACATACATGCAAATGGTCATTACAACCGTGCAGTCGGGATTACGACCTAGCTTCTCACACCACATACATATCGCTCCTTTATTGCAACATAGTCATATCTCAAAAAATTAAAAATTTGTAGTTACTTAAGCAAAACTGCTCTTTTAGACCTTCTGTACATGTGGAAAAAAAATTCAGTTTTATATCCCAAGCTGAACCGAAGTTATAGCAAAAAGTGTTTGCGGCAATTAGATCATAGGACTTATGTCTTGAAAACTTAAATCGCATTTTGCCAAGTTCAAGTTTTTTTGAGATATAACTATGTTGCAATAAAGGAGCGATATATGTTGTGTATATTAATTTTATACATGAGTATAACGTTCTTCCGGGCGAGAAATTTGCCAAAGAAATATTTTTCTTCATATTTCGTTTTGTTGGAGATCTTGCCTGACGAGGGGTTTGAACCCTGTCCTCACGTCTAATAAGCCAACACACTAACTGCTAGACTATGGCGACTTCAAGAAGAAGATGCTGCATTTTAATGAAATAAAAGCATTAAAAACACTTTAAAATTAACGAATCATATGGATTTTAAGCTATTTAAAGGCTTTGCAAGCAATCAATTTAAGGATCAATTCCATATAGTTACAACCACACGAACGTTACTTAATTTAAATTTTTTTTTTTTGCCAATATTTGCTGGATATCCCTAACCGGAATTCTTATCCTTAAATTTTCATTATTTTGCATAGAGAAATGCTTCACAGTTTATTAGTTTTTTTTTTTTTTTTTTTTTGTTGTTAGCAATTAAGTGATCATTTCACTTTACAGCAGCATAAATTAACAGCATCTCGCTTTTTCTTTTTTTAATGAAATTAAAGAAGTTTCTCTAATAAAATGAGTTTGAAAGTAAAAAGTAGTAAAAAAGTCTAGTTTGTACACTGAAAAAAATATCGTAGGTAATATTAACTAAAAAATTTAGTAAACCTTCAACGAAAAATATATTCATCTCTATAGATTTTTTATTCAAGTCTACATAAGTTTTCTTGAAATCTACATACATTTTATTAAAAAAAAAATTTTATTGAAATTAACGAAACAAGATTTTTATTTAAAAGTTATTTAAGTAGAACCTGTTGATTTGAATAAAATTTTGTTAAAAATAATAAATGTTTTTTTAAATTAACTAAAATTTACCAAAATTAAATAAATCTACTAGAATAAAAATAACAAAAAACTTTAGTTATTTTTTAGTCATGTTGAATAATTATTTTTTGTTAATTTTAAAAAAATTTAGTAGAATTGAAGAAAATGAAAAAATGTATTATGGTACTGTAAAATTAAAGAAATTTCGTCAATTTAACTCCTTTATTATAGTAAAATTGAAGAAATTTCGTTAATTCAACTCTTTTATTTCTGAAATTAAAAAAAAAACGTATTAGGCGTTGGAAAAATTATTCTCAGAATGTTGGTTTCATTTATTTTTGAAGTTTTAAAAAAACCAAATAGGCGCTGGAAAAATTTTGTCAGAATTTTAGTTTCATATCTGCTACGAAAGTGTATATATTAAAAAGTTGTGGTTTTAGTTAAAAAAGTGTTAATATAAAGTGAGATTTTTTTTTATTAATTTAACAAAATATGAAGTGTTATAAGTGTAAAAAATTATATTTTTTTTCAATAAATGCTTAATTTTGCATTCGGTTGTGGAGCAGAAGAGGGCTATAAATTTAGGTAAGAGCTGTAGAAACGTATTTAAAGTATTAAGTGTTATAATTTGTTATGTCTAATTAGATCCTCATGAAGAAAACACTGAGGAAAGCATCGAAGCTATCCTTCTCGACAACTGCACTTGGGAGAAAATTGAAAACCATTGGGCAGCTACCAAAAACTACCGGCTATGTGAAGTAGCAAGTGCGAAACACACTTCGAATATAATAGATAAATGGCAGCAATAAGTTGGTTTTAAGTTGGTATGTATGTTATTTTAAAATAAAATCAAAAAGATTTCTGTTTTTTAGTTAGGAAATTAGTATTTTGAATGACAATTTTTAATTTATGTAACTGCGTTTTAAGGAAGTGTATGTTTGATTAATTTTTCAGATCGATATGGATTTCATGCACATGTATCCAAAATCAGAGCCCATACGTAAATTACCACAAATACAGATTTAAACAGCCCACAAATTAATACATTAATTTCAAGTTTGAAATAATTTTTTTTAATTGTAAACTTACGTTTTTTATTATATATATTTAAGTTTTTTTTAACTGTTTTTTACTAAAAGTACATACATATGTATGTATGTATATATAATAATTATAATATTAACGAAAAATATTAATAAAATTAAATAAAAATTCTCTAATATAAATAAAAATTATTAATAAATTCAAATAAAATTTCTTCAACATAAATAAAGTTTTTTTTATTAAATTCAACTAAATTTCGCCATATTTACATCCCTCAAAATAACGAAAGCATTTTATTCATATTGAAGAAATTTCTTTAATATGAATAAATGAAGAAATTTCTTCAATATGAAGAAATTTTTTCAATACGAATAATTTACTAAATTTGTAAATTTTTACTAAAAAAGACGTAGATATGAATACACATTTTTGTTAGCTGATATATAATGAAATTTCTTCAATTCTACACCCCTTTTTACAGTATTTACGAAAATTTTTGGTTCAGTGTAGAGAAGTTTATTAAGCAACAAAAACATACAAATATACACGAACACTTGTGTAGAATATAAACAGAGTAGAGTGTGTAATATTTTAATTACAATGTTTTAGATTTCAAGAGCATATGTTGTGTGTAATAAGCAAACAAAGGACAATTCAACAAGTTTATGTCGAAAGATAGAAAGAGAATACAGATGTACATATGTATGTTACAGTTGTATTCATAAATAAATGTGCAAAGTTTTCCTTGTTCCTTATTGCATACGATAAGAAATGTTTTCGATTACAAATAATCATTCGTTGTTAGAATTTGTATGACGTCTACTCATGAAAATATGAACAAATGGGTTAGAATCATACGTATACTGTCCTGTATATTGAAAATAATTGCATAGTTTCGACTATCAATAGATTTTTCTTTTACGTTCTCGTTTTTAACAAAACAATAAGCTTGTTGTTGCCACAAGTTATTTTGTTTAGGTAATGCTATCGACCTTGCTCCGGCACTGCCATATTTTTGAAAAAGTTAAATTTATTTTATCATTAGGTTGTATGATAAGCGTAATCATAGATGGAAGAGGTATAGAACGACTGAATTTTACGAAATTTTTAAAGCATGTAGGAGAGACAGGAATCTGAAAATTAGGGCAGCAAAATCGAGTTACTTTGTTAATAAATTTCGATCGAATATTAGCGCCAGGAGAAAGTGTAGGGATATACGATAATTAGGAATAGTAAATAGTGGTATTAAATCCAATGAAATGATTGATGTAAATCAATTCAGTTTGGAATTTTCGAATATAGCGGGAATTGATGCCGATTTGGAATATTACAACGCATCTGATGCCTTCCCCACTACTAACCACTTGTTTCAACCAAATTTTGAATTTAGTAACGTGACACAGTATGACGTTGTTGAGAGCATTTTGGCCGTTAAGTCTAACTCCAGTGGGAAGTGATGGAATTGATCCCAAATTTGTGAAATTAATTTTGCCATATGAGATAATACCAGTTACCGACCAATCGCAATATTGTCATACTTATCGAAAATTTTCGAGAAATTAATTTATAAGCTGATGGATGACCCGATACTTATATGACAATGGCATGCTTTCTGAGAGGCAGTCTGGTTTCAGACCTAATCACAGCTGCATTTCTGCGCTCATTGATGTTTCGGAAGAGTTGCGATTAAGTGCGAATGACAAATATGACATCATTTTTGGTTTTACTTGATCATTCTAAGGCTTTTGACACCGTTAATCATATTATTCTTTGCCAAAAGTTGGAACACATGTGCCATTTTTCGAATACTGCTCTCAAGCTAATCTCGTCGTATCTACGTGATAGAAGTCAATTTGTGTATCATGATGGTACTAAATCGGACAATTTTTTAATATCTAGAGGTGTACCACAGTGCTTGATTCTTGGTTCACTTTTATATTCGATATTTTCTAATGATCTGCCAACTAAGTTGAAGTTTTGCACGGTACAAATGTACGCAGATGATGTTCAGTTGTACATTAGTTGCTTGCCATCTGATATTACAAATTGTATAGGGAAAATAAATTGTGATCTGCATAATGTGTTTCAATGAAAATCAAAAGCTTTAATAATAGGCAAGGTAAACTATACGGCACAGCTTACACCATTACAGATTAATAATACTTCTATTGAGACTGTACATAGTGTTAAGAACCTAGGAGTTATCTTTAATAACAGCCTTAACTGGTCCAACCATGTGAATTCTATTTGTGGTAAAACGGTTGCCATGTTGCGAAGTCTTTGGCTAACGCAATATTTTACTCCGTTTGATATTCGTATGCTGCTCGCGAAAACATATCTCATCCCTACTCTGCTGTACGGATGTGAACTGTTTTCTAGTTGCGACTCAGTAAGTAGGAACAGGCTCAAGGTCACTTATAACAGTATTGCTTGATATGTTTTTGGTCGTACAAGGTACAGTAGGCTATCTGAGTTCTCATATCGAATCTATAACACATCTTTTGAGAATTTGTTGAAATGCCGTACTCTGGTGTACCTACATAAAATCATCTATATTAGGAAACCCCATTATTTGTTTGATAGATTAGTTTTTTCAAGATCTAATAGAGGCTTGAGAATTAATAGCGTTAGATACCGCAGGCAGATATCTTTTCTTTTTTTTTTTTTTTTTTAACGTCCCCGGCCTCACACTAACCCACCCTCAGCCGACCGCGGAGTGCTCGTCCCCATTACGTAGGGACACGTACACACTACAGTCCGGACTATAGCAAAGGCAACGACAACATAAATCAGCTACAGAACTTAATCACAAGCTGAATAAATCAACAATAAACCATAACTACCTAAGACAAGAACGAGAATATATTTTTCTATAATAATTTACAAATTAATGGCAGCATATAAGCTACGTTTAATATTATAAACAGTACAATTAAAATCAATAAAATCATAATACATGTTAAAATCATTACATAATCTACGAAAAGGAAAATTACAACCATAGTTTGTTCTATAAAAATCTAGGGAAAAAGGACGATAGTGCCGTGAAAATCTTGCTGGAATACTGAAATTTAGGTTACAAAGCAAAAACTCGGAATCGATATCACCCTTAACCAGATTATAGACAAAACAAACGCCTAACACAGCCCTTCTACGTTCCAAAGTTGAAAGTTTAATCAGACCCAATCTAGCCTCATAAGATGGAAACCCATTGGCATAATCCCATCCTAAGCCACGTAAACAGAATAATAAAAACTGCTTCTGCACAGACTCTATTGAATCACTATGACAACGATAGTATGGATTCCAAATAACAGACGCGTACTCCAAAATAGGCCTAACAAGTGAAATGTATAGCAGTTTTGTTATATAAGGATCAGTGAATTCCTTAGCCCATCTTTTCACAAAACCAAGAACAGCCCGAGCCTTGCCAATCACCATACTAATATGATCAATAAAAGACAGTCTAATATCCAATAATACTCCCAAATCAAGAAATGAAGTAACAGTTTCCAAAGGGCAAGAATTTATCACATAAGTGGACGAAACTACGCCCCCGCGAGAGAAAACCATGCATTTACACTGTCTCAAGTTAAGATCCATCAAATTAGTCCCGCACCAAGTTCAAAGGAATCAATATTTCGCTGAAGAACAGCCTGACCATGGTCATCATCAAAAGTATAAAATAATTTAACGTCGTCAGCATACATCAGAATATTACAATCAGAAATAGCACAAGGAAGATCATTAAGAAACAATAAAAACAGTAAAGGACCCAAATGGCTACCCTGCGGAACACCAGAAGTAACATAAACATTCTTAGATAATACATTCCTAAACAATACCCTCTGAGTCCTAAGGGAAAGATAGGAGCCCAGCCAACGATGAATAGTATCAGGAATACCGATCAATGACAGTTTATGAAGCAAAATTCCATGATCAACCCTATCAAAAGCCTTACTGAAATCAGTATAAATTACATCAGTCCGAGCCCTGGCAAGAAAACCCCTGAAAACATGCGTAGTAAATTCAAGAAGATTAGTGACAGTCGACCTAGCTTTCAAAAAACCATGCTGGAAAGGGGATATTAAAGATCTCGTATTAAAAAAGAGGTAATCAGTCACCAGTTTCTCCATTAACTTGGGAATAGCACTGAGTTTGGCAATACCCCTGTAATTGGAAATATTGGATCTATTACCCGACTTATGCAAAGGAATTATAAACGAACTCTTCCAAATAGATGGAAAATGACCAGCCCTCAGAAGCCCATTAAATATAAAGGTCAAAGGACCACTCAATACAACAGCGCACTTCTTTAAAATGCAGGCCGGTACCCCGTCAGGGCCTGGCAAGTATGTAAGTTTCAGTCCAGACAAAGAATCAAGAACAGACTCCTCATCAAATGAATATATATTAGAAATAGAGACACTTCCCACCGAATAAGGATACGAGTTCAACTGCCTATAAGTAGACTGAAAAAAGTCAGCAAACATATTCGAAATATCCAGGTAAGACACTGAGAGACACTTTTACATCAATGCAATTCGTCTCTGGAATGAACTCCCAAAATATATAGAATTACTAAGCAATGCTAAGCATTTCAAGACTTCAATAATTAAATTTTTGAATGAACATAATGCACATATTTTCTTTTAATATAATTATAAATTTTGTTTTTAATAACATTTGTTATGTTAATTTATTTTTAACGTTATTATTTTGTATTTTCTTATATTTTGTTATGCCTATATCCTTAGCAGTACTATTAAATAAGATGATATCTTGTTGTACTGTATTTACGCCTGAATGAATAAATAAATAAAATTACGAATAAAAGTTAAAGATGACTTTAAAGTTCACTTTAGCTAAAGTTACCTTTAGCTAATGTTGCCTTTAACTAAAGCCAACATTAACGTTAAGTTGTAATAATAGCCCTAAGAAAGAAGCCATTTGCCATGCCTAACTGTTGATTACAATTTGTTATTGTTGCTGTTCTTTTGATATTGTGTAACACAGCGTTAAATTAATTTAATTTCTTTAAGAATTAATCATCATCAGCACAAAATCACTGTCAACAACAGCATAATAAAAATTAAACTGAAAATAAATCATAATAAAAATACAAAAGGGGAGAATGAAGAGAAGAACGTTTAGGTGAACATGTAAAGTAATTACAATAACAAACGTTTAAATGAGCAAAATGATAAGCATTGTCAGTCATAAGATTCCATAAATGAATAATGAAGATTAATTTGTAATGGAATTCTTATTAAAAATATGAATGAAAATTTAAATTTAAAATTTTTCTTTTTACCTCCATTTGTGAGCCCTTTTTGCCCATACCACCACCGCCACCGGCACCACCGCTCTGGGCCGCATTCATTGTGAATTTGTTGGGTTTGTAAAAGTCAATACAACAACTATTTAATAATTTCCTTTGGTTTTTTGCCTTGTATTAATGTTATTTAATAGTAAATAAATTATTTTATTGTTATTATTTTTATGTTTAATTTTTTTATATTTTTTTTGGGGGGGGGGGGAGTGTGCAAAAGAATTTTTTTTTTAATAAAAACCGTTTGATTTCACACTTTAACGGCTGTTATTAGAGTGTTGAGTGCTTTTAATGTCTGCAATTGGAGGAGCAGGTACATCGTTAAGCATTTCTTTTTTAAGAAGCCTTAGCAACAACACTTTATTTCATAAGTATTGTATTGTAATACAACTTGTTTCCAGCCCTGCCCTTTATTTTTCCATGTAACAACGACATATAAAATGTATTTCCTTTAACACAATTGTAGCTGGTATTTCCGTTGTTGATTTGGTTTCCGTTTCCTTTTTTTTTCTTTCTTTTTTTTCTTTTTCCGTTTCTATTTGTTAGTTTTCTTCTCTTTATTGTTGAAACTCCTTTTTTTTTACTGGCGTAAATAAAACTTCATTTAATTCGTAGTAATTCAGTGATTTTATCTTGATTCTCTTTACGCTGCCTTTGCTGACTTGTACAATTGAAGACTTTTAAAAGGCCAAGTGTTTTTTCAACTCAATACCCTCAAAGTGTTTGCATTTTATTCGAATTTCTCTGTGATTTTTCTGTAAGTCTTTTATTTTTCTTTGGAAATGTTTTGTAATACTGACACGTTTCGCGTTTTCTTCTTTATTTAATGATGAACTCGTGAGAATTATATTTGATTTGCTTTAATTAACACGATTTCTTTAATTTTTTTTTTATTTTTTTCTTTTCGATTTTAAATTTTAATTAAATTTGTAAATAAGATTTCTTTTTAAACTAAAAATAGATTTTTGTTTTCTTTGTTTAAATTCAAACTACACCCACTTTTGTTGAAATAAATTTTTTTTTAATTTTTTTTCGCTAAACACAAATTATTTCATTAATTTAAGCAATCCGAAATCATTAAAATTCCATGAATTTGCTATGAGAATTTATTGCAAATAATTTGAAATTGTTTTTTCAATGATATTCTGTAACGAGATGAACTCATAATGATCTGTTGTTCGCATTTTAAAAGTGTTTTAAGGTCAGAAAGAAAATAATTTTAAAAATTTTTTGTTTAATTATTTCCAAAAAATAACAACAATAACAACACTCTAATTTTCGTGATTGTAACCCTATTCTTGCAGTGTATTGTGTTGAATCTAGGCAAGTATGTTGAGATAAAGATGAGCGGAAGTAGTGTTCATTATGAATGAATTTCTCTATGTGGTAAGTCATGGGAAAAATTTTAGAAGGAAGAGAGTTCTACACACGCATAGTGGCCTACATTATTCATTCCATTGGCCATTCGGCCATACACAGATGTGCTCATGAGCAAAATTAACAATTAAATTAGTCGCCTAGTAGGTAGTCTATTAACGTATTAAACGTTAGGTCAGGGTTCAAACCCCAGGTCAAACATCTCCAACAAAGCGAAATATGAAAAAAAAAGATATTCCTCTCAGCAGATTTCTGGCAAAAACTCTGAGAGTAAAAATTACCATGAAAAGCTTCTCAAAAATCTGTCGTTCGGCGTGGACTTTAAGTTGTAGGATCAGAGATCAGCAATGAATCGTATTTTCGCTACTCATAGGTACTTATGAAATTTTGAGTATGAGTGAGTCAAGAGTATTAAAATTCAACTACTCTGATTCATTCGTACTCGCTACAACATTGATTTATAAGTATAGGTTGCAATGAGTATGAGTACAATCATTGTTTGATTCATACGCCTACTCATTCAGATTCATAAATTTAGAAAAATACTTATAATACTTACGAATGATTCGAGTCACTCGAATCATTCATCAAAATTTACAGTAATAGTTATTGTTGCATTTACAAAAGAAGAAAAAAGAAAAGACAAAGACAGATACTTCTAGCGAGTATTGTGGTGTTCGTACTCGAATCATACTTATTTTGTGCTTCGTGTATATGTTGAATCATGGAGAGTCGAAATCAACAACATCATGCGTATTGTTAAGTATGAGTACGATGAGTATTTCTAACTTTGAATATGAGTAGTATGAGTATGATATTAAAATAAGTATGAATGCGTATAAGTATCAGAAATTATAAGTATGACTCGAATCTACTCATCGTTTTGAATACTCGTTGCTGATCTCTGTTGTAGATCCCGCCACTCATGTATAAAATTAACGCACACAGCACGAGTGGTGTGAGAAGCTAGGAAGTTGTACAATGGGTCAATTCGACCTCCTAACCTAACCTATAGTTTGCATTTACATGTAATTGGCTTATTTGGTTACTTAAATTGCAAACAACTCATTACTATTTACCCTCTGCACGTTACGCTTCATATACAAAGTAGTAGTAAAGGCAAAAATACTTGCAGCAGTTGGTTAAGCATACAAAACTCCAGCATAGTTGCCAACCATTTCCTGTGCTTGTATGCTGCTGCATAAATTTGGTTGAGAAGGCGAAATGTATTTTCTTTCCTCGCGTGAGGTTTTCTTTTTTACTGCCAGCTCAACGCCTCAACAGTATACATAAACGTAACCATTATTATGTTATTTTCTCAAGCACTTAGGAAATGCAAAAAAAACATAAAATTAACCCTATAAGGGCTGTAAGAAAAATGGAGTTTTCCTTTAAATTAATTTCAAAATTTATTGAAAATTCCCAATAAATAGGAAATTCGTTAATAAATCTTCTAATATGTTTAGCAATAGTTTTCGATTCTAAAAATTCACCATACAAGGGTTAATATTACATTCATTACAAGACATTCCACAGTGTACGATTTAGCCATCCTAGGTAGACAAAATTAAATATCTTGGAAAACAATTATGCTAGACTTATGAATTACAAGGTACAAGGTGTTACTAGGCCAATATGAACCATTGCCAAAAATATGGGCGACATTGGACCACTGCCACGCCCACTTCCCATACAACTGAAAAATTTATTTTTGATATTATTCGCGAAGGATAATCAAAAAGTAAAAAAGTATGAATGATAATGTTTAAAATAAATAATAAAGAGGTAGAAGTAACAATTAATTTTGATTTATTAATTTTTTTTTTTAATTTTTTATTAATTTTTAAATAATTTCATATGTACATAGTACATATAAATTAAAGTATGAATAAAATATTAAAAGTCATAGTTTTCTTCTGTTAATTTTGGAAATTTCAATAAATGTAGAACTTCGGGTCATTTAAGCCATATGTCAAAAAGTTTGTGATATGTGGTGTTATCATTCATTATTTGTTTTTTTTCTTTATCCGGCAAATCTCGGCAGATAATTTTATATGTGCCTTAAAGTAGACACTTCCGGCGTTCGTATAACACTAATTTGGTGTTGATCCGGTATGAACCAAAAAAGTTATCGATTACAGAATTTTTTCTTTTTTTCTTAACTTAACAAAAAAAAAAGTATTTGTTTAATTGAAATTGAACGAAAAGAATTTTTCTTTTAGAACCGTAAATTCTCGTGATGTTGATAGCGAATATGTTGAGCTTCAAAACAAACAAAAATAGTTAAAAAATTCCGATCCAATAAAAAGTTACACGCTTTTAAGAATAAGCAACTTAATGTAGATATTTTTATTGTTTTTAATTCACTCAAAAATATGAAGTTTGAAGTACCATTACAATGTTATTGCTGACAAATTAGGAAAAGTTTTGGCGTTTTCTTATTTTATAACAAGTGCTCTTTCATATTGGATAAAAATATTTACTCAAATCGAAACTCAAAATAACGAGTTTATTCCAGCTAGATTAGCAAAATCTTACACTGTGCATTGCTTCGTAAAACAAGCTGCAGTAATTGTAGTTGTTGCAGTGAAAAAACAACACAAGAGTTATACTTCCTGTGCAATATAGCCATCAAAGTTTCTTGAAGTATGTTTGGGGAATAAAAAGACAAGAAAATTAAAAATGAAAAAGAAAACTACCACCACCACTATTAACAACAACTAAAACAACAAGAAAACAGATAAACTAGTCCATATTTCACTTGGGTTTGTTCTTTTTTCTTTCTGTTACAAACAATTTTTTCCTTCTACTTAAGCACGTAATGGTACCGTGTCATGTTTCCACATTCACTTGTTTTCTGCTGTTTTTCTTCTTTTTCTCAAGTTTCTTTCTTTCTGTTTTTCGTTTTAAAACTACACTACTTAAGCTGTGTAATGTAAGCGAATTTAATTCACAATTAAATTTTGATAGATTTCCTCTCTAACCATCTGTCACATTTGTTTCCTATTTTTCCTCTAGTACTGCTCGTATTAAGGCTTTAATTCTTAATGCACAAACACTACTGCAACGAGAACCGGTTCGGTTCGTTATTTCACTTATTATTGCTGTACTGATGCTGCCTTCGGATGTTGCCTGCTGTTATTGTTTGCCTGTGTATTGAAAGTTGAATTTTTATTGACAATTCAGGTCAATTTAATTTTGTCGCCACATACATCTGTACGGTCTTGTGAACTTTCTCTTCTTGTTTCCACTTTTCTTTTTATGGCTGTCATCCAATAACATACAGAAAATAATTTTTTTTTTTCAATTATTTTTTGTTTTTAAGGGGCAATGACTTCTTCCTTAAGAGATATAATACCGGGTGACAATCTGCCATTGTGGAATGCAGTTAAACAAGTAGGAATGTGGGGACAAAGTCGCATCCTATCTGTTGACTGTTTTAATGCAGGATCAAATTCATTATTTTTTACTTATCATAATTTTGAGCTGCTATATTTGGAATCAGTTATTGAGTCAGAGGAAGAGATAATGTAAGGCCACAGTACAAACCCCAGGTCAGACATCAAAATGAAAATATGAAAAAAAACATTTCTTCGGCGACTACCTTTCTCAACAGTTTTCGGGCAAAAACTCTGACAATCAAATAAAATTGCCATGAAAAGTTTATCAAAAATCTGTCGATAAAAATTAACGCATACAACGTGGGTGGTATGAGAAACTAGTTCGTAATCCTGACTAAGAGGTGGTAATGACCAATTAAGTAATGAAAGCAAGTCTATTGCATGACACATTAAATGACATACAGCAGCAGCATCACTGACTGAGTCTAGTCATGTTTAGGGGTACTTGTAGCACTTGTCCTTCAGCTGAATGTAATATCTCTTCGTCTCTACTTGCTGTTACTATTGCTAGAAATATCGTTAAGACCTCCTTGAATGTGTTTTAGATTCAAGGTTCAGGTCTCGACCACACAAATGTAAAATTTAATCTACAACTCACTGCTTATCGCATTACCATGGAGACATTTACTAAGCCAATCGAAAAACGTCGTCGCTATACGAGGATTGACTCTTAAGAATTAACAATTCATCTACCAGAAGCCCCTTCACAATGGTGCAACACTTAAATCGCACCAAGACCATTAAAAAATTGAGGGACCTATAAAAAGCTGCCTTCCATACGTAATCAGCATTGGCTAGGAATTCTGTTCTCACTACCATCTTCCCCCTTTCCACCTTTCCTAAAAAACATGAACAATGCACTGCATGAGTAGGGGCCATCCCCTGAGTGCTGGTTTCATAAAAAAGCGTGGTATCATTTTAGATGCTCAAGAAAAAACGCAAAAAAAAATGAATTTCTTTCTTTGCCCTAAAGGTTAAGGGAAAGTGAAAGAGGGAGTAGTGTTTCTGGGCATTAGCATTGATTTTGTTTATATTTGAAGAGACAAGAAGTACTTCTAAGGAAAGCTTGTTCCACAAGCGAATAGCATGACCACATATCCATTATGGTATCCTCGGCCAGTGATGCTAACGAAGAAAAATGTGAATATTTTTTAAAAGTCTCAGATCGGCAGGAAGAAGTCTTCTTGTTTTCCTAGAACACATTCCTTTGAAGTGTCAATAGTGAGAGGGTCGCCGTGGTCTAGTAGGTAGTGTGCTGGCTTATTAGACGTAAAAGCCAGGGTTCGAGTCCCAGGCCAGACATCAAAAAATAAAAAAATACAAAAAGTATTTTTTTGGCGATTTCTTCTCAGTTTCTCAAAAAATCTGTCGTTCGGAGTCGACTTTAAACTGTAGGTCCCGCCACTTATGTATAAAATAAACACACACAACATAAGTGGTGTGAGAAACTGCGGGCTTCTTGGGGACGATTGCCTGTAGACTGTCTAATGGTGAAGGTATAGCACTGGCCATTTTATAGTCACCTAGCAGCAACTCGTTTCTTTGCCGTTCGCATCTTCCCCCTTTCCACCTTTCCTAAAAAAAACCTGCACAATGCACTGCATGAGTAGGGGCCATCCCCTGAGTGCTGGTTTCAGAAAAAAAAAAAAAAAAGTGAAAAACGAAAGCACAAAAAAGGACAATTAAAGGCAATGAGAAACAAATTTCAAAAATTACTTTTAAACTCAGTAAACAATGGTTAGGTTAGGTTAGGTTAGAGGACGTGTACTTGTCAGTTAAGACAAGTACAGTACCCGGAGGTCGAATTGGCCCATTGTACAACGTCCTTAGAGAGGGAAGGCAATAGAGGGAATAGGATGAAAGGCGGGTATGTAGTTAAGGGGGGGAATGGGAAGCGGAGGAATCACACAGAAAGAAACAGACACAAACAAAAAGGGGGGGAGAGCGCGACTACACTGATGAAGTCCTAGCACCTCTCAACCAGCCTAAGCTGCTAATGAATCTGTGGAGAGCCTTGATGTCGGCTCTCGACACAGAATTCAAGCTCTCAAAGAAGGTCCTGCCAAGGATCCTCAACCTACCATGGGCTGGGCAGTTACAGAGGAAGTGTTCGATAGTCTCCAACTCCTCCTTATCGCAACATGAACTGCAATAGTCCGGCTGGGCAGTGCCCCGTGATAAAACCGACAACCAACCTTAAGCTGGCCTTAACCAAGCCCAGCAGCCAATCTGTTCTCTTACTGTCCACAGCAGGCCATAGACATCTAGAAACAGAACAACCCCCAACGCCTCTGCTCTTCCTCCCTGACCCATCCATTGATGAGGCCGTAGAGGTGGCAGACTGGGGGGTCAGGACCCACTCTTTAATTCGCCCCCTGAAAGCGAACCTAACCTAGCGAGGGCATCCGCCGTCTTATCGCCCAGTATTCCGCTATGACCCGGAACCCAGCATAGACGGATACGATCTGGTCCAAAAGTCCTCAACGACTCTTTGTACTCGCGAACGAGCCGTGATTTGCACCAGACCGACGCAATCTGATACTTGGTACTTTGCCAAACTGTCACAGCGAAACAAAAAAAAAAAAAAAAAGCAACAAAACAACAAAAATTTACTCATTGTTGTGGCTGGCGTTCCAGGGCATATATATCGTGACATGTTGATAATATGAAATACTTTTAAAGCCTATTTTTTTCGTTTCTCTTTTAGTTTTTACTTTTACGCGACAATGACGTTTTCATTTTGAATAGAAAATAAATTTTTATTCTTTTGTTTCATTTTTTTGTTTTTGTTTTTTTGATTGCTCATGGGAAAAGAGTTGTTACTACAAAGGAAAAACGTGCTTTTATTAAGAGAGCAAGTAATTAAACTCGAAAAAAAAATACTATATTGTGAAACAATAAAAGTCATAAAATGTAGGAGATAACACACATAAGAACTCGCAGCTAAAATTAATTTATTTATTTATTTAACGTCAATAGATACAATATATCCTTACCGACTAAATGAGACATATCCAAAACAGTTTATATAAATTCACACTACAACTTTAAATTAACAGTTCAAAAATATTGTTAAGGTTTTCTTTAAAACATTTTTGCGCACAGAGAAATCAACTACTTGGTAGCATTCATTGAATGTTTTACAGGCACGTCTGAAGGAATCATTATTTTCGTAGTCTGACCTGTAGTAAGTCAGTGAAATCAAATCAAAATTACATGTAGGTCGCACAGGAACATTGAATTTCAATCGACTGAGCAGGAACTCTGAATCAACATCTCCACGTATTAAACCCAGAACAAAAAGAGTACTCATCATGGAACGACGACTTTTAAGAGTTGGCAGTTATTTCAAAGCAAGTCTACTCCGATATGGCGGTAATTCATAGGAGTTCCAACCAAGACCTCGTAAACAGAAAATTAAAAACTGTTTTTGCACTGACTCAATGCTATTTATATGGACTGCATAACAAGGGTCCCATATGATAGAACCATACTCCAGGATAGGCCGGACAAGAGATGTAAATAACGTTTTAGTTAAATAAGGATCAACAAATTCCTTAGACCAGCGTTTCATATAACCAAGTATGCCATAAGCTTTATTCACGATCATTGATATGTTATTCCGAAAGTTGAGTCTATGATCCAATAGAATACCAAGGTCCAAAATACTTTTAACTTTATCCAACACAGCGTTATCAATGCAATAGAAGGTATCAATCTTTGAATGTCTAAAAAACGTCATGTGCTTACACTTTTTAATATTTAATTCCAACAAATTCAATTTGCACCACTTATAAAAACAGCAAAAATCAGTACTAAGTAGATCAAATCCATAAACATTATTAAAAGTGTTAAATATTTTAACGTCGTCAGCCTACATCAGTACCTTAGAATGCAAAACAACTGAGGGAAGGTCATTAATAAACAAAGTGAATAAAATAAAATTTAAAATTTTTTTATGCTTTTTGAATTCACGTTTCTATTTAAAAAAAAAAAAACGAAAAAAATATGCAAAATTTATTAAAATCCGGTTGTTTGTTTACAAAAATCCTAATATTTTTAAATAGAAGCCAACACATGTTCTTAATTCCATGAATAAAAGTTAATTTAAAGCAAGGCACACTCTTTTTTCTATTGCACATGAAAATTCTAAATTTCAGCCTAAATTTAGGTGAACGACTGCAAATACATATTGTTGTTGTGGAATTTGTACTTCAAAACCTGTGTAATAAAAGGCATAAATTTCCTTTACAATATAGAGCTACGCATACAATTTGAAATTAACCCGAATATGTTACAGAAGACCAAGAATGGTACCATGAAGAAAAATTGGTATGAAGGCTTAAAAAAGAGAAAAATATGGTTAAAGGAAGTCTTTTCCAATTTTCGAATTTAAATTCGAGTTCAATCAGACAGAAATGTCATTACTTGGTTTGTCTCTCTCGATTGTTTTTAAAGTGAATAGAACTTTTACAAACTCCTTTTATTATATCAAAGCAAAAAGACAAGCATATTCCAACTTTAAAAAGTGTTTATTACCTCTTAATATTATGTGTGTGAAGTTTAATTCGAATTTAACAACCAAAGACGCAAACCCACACTTTTAGCAGCGCCACTTCTTACGTCTAACAGGGTAAACTTTGCTATTAACAGAGCACTATTAACTGTTTAACAGTGGCAATAAGTAGATTAGTCTTCTACTTTGCAATTATTGCAGACTATTGACACAAAATCTAATTCTCATTATCATTATTATTATTTGTAAACAAAAGGACGGAGGACGGAAATTTTCTTAACTCTTAAAACCAGCCCAGCTATCCCACTACCACGATTCGCAAGAGGACCCTCTGAACTACCATATGCATATAGTCGGGTGGTGGTGTACTATTTCTTATATGTTCCAAAATGGCCATTGATGTTCTAGAGAATTTTCAAGCAAAAAATTGATATTTTTAAAGCCAATTTTCTTCATACCATATTACTTTATATGGAACTATGTTGCTGATTATATTTAGAAGGCCTTGGAACCTTCCTTTGTATATAGTATGGTACTCATAGACCTAAGGTATTTCCGAAAATTAGCTTCTAAACAACTGAGCTTGTTCAGATGGATATTGTTAAACAGCTAACAGTGCTCTGTTAAGGGCAAACTTCTGCTCTGTTAACGCCAAATGTGGCGCTGCTTATGGTTTGCAACTTGGATTTTCAAATTCGAATTTATTATCTTCACACACATTTTAATATTTCCTTTATATTTCTATCTTTTTAACAATTTTCAAATCTTTCCTACAGTTTAAAGGTTAACTTGATAACCATAACACGTACTGGCAATTCATCTCTGACATTATCATCAGGTGTCTCAAAGTTAATTTAAAATAAATCTGTTTTCTGTTTTTCTCTCGGCTTTAAAGAAACACAATAAAAAACTTTTTTCTTTCTAGAAAATCATAAAAAAAATTGTAATAAAATTCAAGAGAAGCAAACAAACTCACAGGAAACAAATTACAATATCAGACTGTAAAAATGGGAAGAAATTCAATTGAAAAACCAAAACATCAATAAGACTATCACACAGACACACGAACACTTAGATACAAACCAGAGTTCAGCAATGAGTGAGTATTCAAAAAGATGAGTAAAATCGAATCATAATCATAATTTCTGATAATTTCGCATTCATACTTATTTTAATATCATGGAACCTCTTTCTACTCATATTCAAAGTTTGAAGTACTCATCATAATCATACTTAACAAGACGTGTGATGTTGATTTCAACTCTTCATAACTCAACATATATATACACGAAGTACAAAATGTATGAATCGCGTATGAACACTAAAATACTCACTAGAAGGTTGCGTGTTTGTTCTGCGAGTCAATCGAATCATTTATTAGTTCTATTATAAATATTTTTCTAAAGTTATGAATCTAAATGAGTAGACTGGCTTATGAATCAAACATATTTCGAATGGTATGAGTTTGATGTCAACGTTGTACGCGTACTCATTGCAACCTGTACTTATAAATCAACATTGTAGTGAGTGAGTATGAATGAATCACAGTACATAGTTAAATTTCAATACTGTTAACGCACTTATATTTAAAATTTCATGAGTACTCATGAGTGGCGAAAAAACGATTCATTGCTGATCTCTGATACAAACTAATATTCTCTACATTAAATATTGAGCAACATGAGTATGAGCCTAAGATTTCTTAAATCTATTAAGACATACAAACAGAAAAAGGAAAATGTGATAAAAAAGAAAAATCTGGCGTAAGTAAAGTGAATAAATTCACAATCAAAAAGCCGCTGTATAACACACCCACTAGCACAGTAAATAAATACAAAAAACATGATTTTTCTCTCTTCTGTTGGTGATGTTTGTTATGCCTTAGAAAACAACAACAAACTACAGAGAAACAAATAGAAAAGAGAAACCACATCATAAAATATTCAAATAAACACACACACACACACACTATAATAACAAAAACAGCAACACAACAGAAATATTCAGACGTCGGCACCAATGTCTACCGGGGGCCGAACTTCTTGGGCTTTTTACACACATAGGACACGAACATCAACAATGTCCGTTAAAAAGAGCGTAAAACTGCATTCAGTTGCTTGTCAGCTTTCAATGAAGCAGGTTCCTTGTCGCTTCTTTTTGAAATTTTTTTGTGTATCAATTATACACCCAAAGAAAAATTTAATTAAAATGTGTAGAAAAACTGGGAAACAGAATTTTTTGCTTTAAATATATTGAATTTCAGGTACCTGCAATATGTAATGATGACTCTTGCTACAAATCCATAAAAACTTGTGGGAAAAATAGCAATGTCATCAAAAAGCACAATATTTGTTCGAACACTGCTTGAAGCAATAATTACTAACAATTTTCCTCTGGGTTATACACATGCTTCTCACAAATACACTCACATTTTTATCATGTTCTCTTTGTGCCGACGTCTGGAAATATTGAAAGCCCAACAAGAGACAGAGAGAGAGAGAGAGAGAGAGAGTGTGGGTGTTTGACAAAGAGAATGAAATGCAAACAAAGAATGTGTGCATAACGACGAAAGACGCATTGTCATCAAAAATTCAAAACACAGAAAAACAGTTACACAACACACACACACACTGTTTCTCTTTCTCCTTCTCTCACTCATGCTACTATATTTCTCTTGTGGTATTTTAGCAATTCAAATGATAATCATGATAATGACGAGGATAAGGATGAGCATGAGCATGATAGTAAAACATCGTTTGCTACTACAGCTGACTGTGGTGTTTATGAATATTATACTGCATACTTTAAGGCTCATGTAAAATACCAAATACCACATTGGGTATGTAAATAATAATGAAATTATACTCCTTTTATGGCTCAAAGAGCAAAACAGGCCAAAGAGCCAGAGAGTAAGGAATGAAATGAAAAAATAAAAATAATATTGACATTCGCTTAAGACATCTGCAATTATTTTTTGTTTTTGTCTTTTTCGAATTACTTTGTGCTCGCTGGTGTCTTTAATGAATTGTTTTTCTGTGTTGAAATATTCAGAAAATTTTGTAGGATTTCTCCTTTATTTGATTGTAATTTTTTTCTGTTAATTTAAAAACCTGAAGCCCTTTTTATAAGCATTAAAGCGATGTTGTACTCAAAAGGGGATTAAAGGAATATGGTAACAATAAAATTGAATATTCATATGTGCATGAATATCTTATGAAATGTAAACATTAAAATAAATAATATTTATTTTTACTAATGTAAAGTATACTTTTGGGCGCTTCATATATTTGGAAAAACATTGCGATTATTAAAGGGGCTCTTAAAGGCAAATAATGCTTAATTAAATTGATTCCAAGAACATCATAACAACACATAAAGAGAATAAAAAATAATACTTAAATATGGATATTCCTTTAAATTAAATAAATTATTTAATATGAGTAAATGTAACTGTAATACAATATAATTTTAGAACCCTAACAATTTGTTATCCATTTGCGCCATAATTCAATAAAAATGATAAAAACAATGTAGAAAATAAATATCATCGGTCTTATGCCTAAATTTTTAATAGAAAATGAATAAGACGAACCAACTGAACTTCTGTAAACAACAATATTTCGTTTTTTTTACATTTTTTAGCATTTTAGAGGATCATATTTCAACTCACAATTAGACTTTCTCTATAAAGTAAGGACACAACCGTATTTGGATAATTTTGCTTAATGTTCAGCAAGACAAATCAGCGGTGACTGAATTAAGAATCCGTGAGTTTGGTGTAGACGATCTTATGCAAGCACATTATGGCGAATAATATTTTAGAATTAAAAAAAACTAACATCAGTGGCCTCAAGTTTCTGTGTAAAATAGATAAGAGGCATGAATACGGATATCTTGCTCAAAGGTTGATAATCTAACGCCAATCCCTCAAAACGATGAGGCTAATAACTTTGAAAACTGCCGACCAATAGCAATATGTTCCTAATTTTCAAATTTTTTTTTTTTTTTGGTCAAACCAGCACTCAGGGGATGGCCCCTACTCATGCAGTGCATTGTGCAGGTTTTAGGAAAATGGGTTATAGGAAGGTGGAAGAGAGGGAGTAGTGTTTTTGGACATCTCAAGATGCGAACGGCAAGGAAACGAGTTGCTGCTAGGTGACTATAAAATGGCCAGTGCTATACCTTCACCATTAGACAGTCTACAGCAATCATCCCCAAGAAGCCCGCACCCTTCAGTCCTAGCTTCTTACACTACTCATGTTGTGTGTGTTAATTTTATACATGAGTGGCGGGACCTAAAAGTCGACTCCGAACGACAAATTTTATTGAGAAGCTTTTCATGGCAATTTTATTTACTCTCAGAGTTTTTGCCAGAAATCTGCTGAGAGGAAGTCGCCGAAGAAATATTTTCGTTTTGATGTCTGACCTGGAAGTCGAACTCGGGCCTTCAGTCTAATAAGCCAACACACTACCTACTAGACCACGGCGACTTAAAATTTTATGGAAAGTATGATGAAAAATCATCAGCTCTGAAATATCTAGGGTCCATCAACTTGACCAGCGACAGTCAGTGCAGTTTCCATAGCGCCCGTTCCACTGGTAACCTGTTGTCATTACTCTCAGAAACGTGAAACCGGTCTATTCGACAATTTGTGCGATCAGAATGGTGGCTCAATATATTTCTAAAGCATTTGAAAGAAAGTGGCAATGCGTATTCATATCGAAACTTATTTCTCTCGATTTAGTTCGACCTTTCCCGGGGATCGCACTATACGGTTTGTTATAGATGGAATTCTATTAGACGAGTTCATTTTAAATTCATGTATACCACTAGGTTTCGCACTATATCCTGCTCTATATCTAATTTTTAACAACAATCTTCTCTTTCTTACTGCTAAGCTTATCCATTCTTTTGAAGATAAGAGTAATGTTTGTGGCGCTCATTTGTTTATTGGTTCTAGACCGAACACTTTGGAGATTGAGGCGAAAAGGCTTAATTTAAATGATTCACTCACATCCAACCTACAGTCAATCCCCGAATAGGGTCTTATGAAGAGAGTTGATTTCAACGCGCGAAAACCCCGATGCTGTATATTGAGCCACATGCGCAGTTATAGGCGGTGTTAATATTGTTAAGAAAAAATGAAAAATTTTGCTACTGGTGTTTTGCTTTTACATCAAACCTGTTTACAAATTATCGTACTGCTTAATATAACAACAAACACGAGCATAAAAAATGGTAAACAAGTAAACAAAAATCCAAAAACAACACTACAAGAATAAATGTAAGCAAAACAAACACTACCATACAAGAATAAACGTAAACAACTATGTTTGAAGTCGCCGTAGTCTAGTAGGTAGTGTGTTGGCTTATTAGACTGAAGGCCCGAGTTCGAATCCCAGGTCAGACATCAAAACGAAAATATGAAAATATTTCTTCGACGACTACCTCTTAGCAGATTTCTGGCAAAAACTCTGAGAGTAACTAAAATTGCCATGAAAAGCTTCTCAAAAAACTGTCGTTCGGAGTCGACTTTAAACTGTAGGTCCCGCCCCTCATGTATAAAATTAACGCACACAACATAAGTGGTGTGAGAAGCTAGGTCGTAATCCTGACTGAAGGGTTGTAATGACCAATTATGTATGTATGTATGAACTATGTTTACATTTATAGAGATTTCGAGAAGGCGAAGTCATGAACATTCGCTTATGTAAAATGTAAAAACGTAACAATATTATGAAGTCAGAAGTTCTTGATGCTCTGGGCAAAAATTCAAATGTTCACTGTAACCAGTATGTTTTTAAAGCGTCTCGGTCTCTTAACACGGTGCGCTAAATCCATTTGATCTCCTTACTATATACGCCAAAATGGAAAACAACTCTCTGATATGGGTCGGCGCTACGAAGTCCATTTAGAAGCTTTTTAACCGCGTCCAGGGGTGGCTAAGGTACTAACTAATGACAGTAGGGTATCGAACACTATTGATCCATAGCAATGTGTATTGTGTTTCACTGTTATATAGCTATCTTCAAGTAATATGCCTGAGGGAAATAAAGGGATTCGTCTCAAGAAAAACATATTTTGTCTTATTGTTTCATGTAGAGCACAACCATTTGTCGTCCATTGGTCAGTGTGTCGGACAACGCATTACAGTAAAATAAGTATGAATGCGTATAAGTATCAGAAATTATGAGTATGATTCGATTCTACTCATCTTTTTGAAAAGGAAAGGAAATCTCTGTTTGAGTTTCCAAAGGTATGTTATGAATATAGTGAAAGAGAGCGGAATATAAATCTTTAATTGCAAGGGAGAGTGGTATATTTTGAATTTATTCCAACTAAATGCTATCACAAGTTCAACTATGCTTAAGACTTAGATCGATTTAAGCAGGACTATTCCAATTGAGCTGAAGTACATTTTTTGTGGCATGTATTGATCCATAACTTCAAAATACTTGCACTGGCTTCATTGTAAATCCAAAAAATTTATTTAAATTTTTAATAAATTTTCTTTCGCAGCATTCACAGGATTTTAATGATTTAATTTTTTGGAGCAGACTGTAAAATTTTTTTGAGTTTTACTTTGAAATTTTAAACCATTTTTACACTCGGGTTTTGATACAATTATTAGGAAAGGCCTGCAATTATTTAAAACACTTTTTTTATTTTATTCTCACTAGATTATATGGAAGATTTTTTAATTTTTTTTTTTTTTTAATTTTTAAAACATGGAAGATTTTAATTTAAAATTTTTAATTTCACTCGAATTTTTATTTTTTTAATTTTTTTTTTTTTGTTGCTATTTTGAAATAAAACCGCCGTTTCGCTTCGAATCACATACAGTTTCCGGTGTTAAGCCATTGAAAGCTCGAAATGAACTAAAAAATTTTGTGTCAGCAGGGTCTTTAACACAGAAAACCAGAAAATTCATAACAAAATAGCAACAACAGCAATAGCAATAGCAACAGCAACATTGTGCAAAAATACAGATGAAAAGAATAGAAGAAGAAGAAAAAAAAAGAAAATTTTAATAGTCGTGACTGGATTTTGTTTTACAGTTTTGGGTGGAGTGCAATTGAATAGCTTTTTAGCAGCAACAACAACAAAATCAACAACAACAACAACATCAGCAGTTGTATTTATTAGCCGGATTTTGTTCAAGAAATAGGAAAAGAAAGCTTTCCTTGCCGCACTCAAAATCCACACACACAAAACACATTTCGAGTGGATGTTAAGCTCTTTTGTTTTGTAGAGCGAGAGAAATCACGTGCTTAGAAAACGTGCTGTTACTTGCAAACAGATTGGAAGGAACAGGCGAGCAAAACAAAACACAAAAACCAAATGGCAAATGCTATAGAGAGAGAGCAAACAGCAATAGCAATAAAATCAACAAAAGATAACAGAAAGAAGGTCATTTGTTGAATGAGAAAAAAAAAAAACATACAAAAATAAAAGCACAAAGAAGAGTGTACATGTATGTGTATATGTAAGCATCTTGATGAAACTTTAAAAAAAATTTAAGATGTGCATGTATGTGTGTAAAAGTACAAATGTAAGTAAAATGTAACATAAATAACACAGACACAGAGAGAGAGAGAGACTAAATTAGAGAGTAAGAGCCGTGTAGGTGTAATAAAATAAAGCAGGAATAATAATATGGCGGGCGCGTGTTAGACGAGACTTTGTTTTAAAACAAAAGTAACACACACACACACATATGCACACATTATGTTTCTAAGTAAAGTAAAATCAAAAAAAGTGAAATAAAAAGCAAGAGAGTGGAAACGTTTTTTTTTTTTTATATTTTTTAAACACTTAAACAATTTATGAGAAAATTATGCGGCTTTCTTTCGTTCGTTTTTTCTTTTTTTCTTGATATGTTTTCCTAAAAGTAGTAGTCCTTGATAAAGAACTCAACTTTTAAACAAATATTTGCTTACAAAGCAGGCGTGAAAGCCAATCAAAGCAAATAATCTGTGTAGCCTTACAGCTCTAAGGAGAGGGAACAGACGGCTTAGTAGACGTTTTTTTTTTTCATTCCATAAAATATGTTTTTTGCTTTGTTTTTTTTTTTCTAATGACTTTCCTTGGTTTCGCTTGATTTGATAGCGGCGGCTTTTAATGTTACCAAAAGTTAAGCTTTTAATAATGGCCTCAGGATTTATTAGCTGTTGAATGGATCTGTAAGTAGCAACAAAACTATACAACAGTGAAGCCCATTAACAAAAAAAAAACGGGAGATTATTTTTGATTGAAGAAAATATTTAATGGAACGCAATATTTTCTGCAAACTCACTTAAGGAGAAGCAAAAGGAAATTAAACCAATAAATTAAAGAGAAGAAGTTTGAAAATAAACTTTAAAATTTATCTGTCCTCTTCTATTTCAATGTAAATGAAGTAAATTGGATTGCAGGAATAAGGAAAAAAAATTTTAAGAAAAAAAATTTGATTTGAAAAATATTAAATTAAAGAAATGAAGAAAATTGTAGCTGAAGAATTCCTATAACGAATTGTGTGTATTTAAACAAACAGCAAGTGAAGTAAATATTGTTACGTTTTTACCTTTTAAAAACGTTTAAAATATGAGCTCGTAGATTGCAAATAAAATAAAAAATAAATTTGTGTTTAGTTTTAATTAAAATTCTTAAAATTATTCGCAAAATTCTGTGTGTCACTGTCCACAACTTGATGTTAACAACAACAATTGCTTTTCTTTGTTATTCCTCTGTTTACACGCTTTGCATATACAATAACAATTACTAGGCAAAGTTCGACTGCACTTTTGAAAAAGAATGAAAATGCTGGGTGTGTTCTTAAACCACTTCACGTTGTTTAGCTTTTAAAAATGGTACTATGACATTTCCAGTTGATAGGAAAACTTTGATTTTTTAATAAAAAAAAAGACCTCACAACACAATATTTTTTTTTTTTTTTTTAATTCCGTATAATGTTGTAATAAATATGCTCATGTTTTCAATTCAATTTCTATTCATTTTTGCATTTCAAATATTTTCCATGCAAAAATTCTCTTCTGGAATTGACTTTCTAGTTCCACCAACTGCTTCCGTTGATTGCATTTATTTTGGCAGTTGCAATAAATACCAGTCGAGAATTCAACGGAAAAAAAATGCAAATGAAAAATCTAAATGCGAAATCTCCTCTCTATGCGATGAATTTTTGTTTTTTGGACACAAAATATTTGCAAAAAAAAGCGTTGATTTTGACAAAAAAAAAAGAAAAAAATAAAAAAAAGAGGAGGAAAAATGTAAAGTTTATGCAAATGGCGTCTGCCGTAGAGATTTTATGAGGATTTAAAATGAAATCTTTGCAACAATTTTATTTTTTTGGGAAAAAAAATCAAAAATTTTTTAAACAACAGAGAGGATATACGAAATGAAATTAAAATAGAAAAAAAGCAATTTTTGTTTTTTAAATTAAAACTTTTAATTAAGAAAACATAGCCAATAAATAGTCCAAAATAAATAATTAAAAATAACGCCTGAATATATGCTATGGTTTTTATTTGAATTGAAACATATACACTCTTAACTTATTGCAACTCTTAAACAAAAAAAAAAAATTCGAATATTTTCACTGCTCTTTCGCTCTATAACGACAATAAGGGCACATGCTCCCAAGAATCATGTATGCGTTCACAACATTCATCTGTCTCGCAGGCAGTTGGATCGCTTATACCATATCGATTACGAATTCGAATTCAATTGAAACTTAATCACTTAACGCTATCATTCGATATATGAACGAGGTAATAACAAGGTGATTCTGTGAGATCTTATTTATCCCAGTTAAACTAAACAATCATGTTAAGGCAAATCCATTGTACCCTCTTTCACAGATAGAACAAAAAAAAAAAAAAAAACAGATTTTTTACAACCTTCTTTTCAAACTCTCATGATTTTTATCAAGCCACTACAGACGTATTTTATCGGTCCTGGCCCTTAGGCTGTTCTCTTATGTGATGATGTTTGTATGTAGTTTTGACCACAAAATACAATTGCAATGAAGCCGTAACTTGGTTTTGTCTTAATTTTACTAAGAAATCGTAGGCTAAACATTTAGCCAAACTGATTTACATACTTAATTAGTCATTACAATCCTTCTGACTGGATTACAACCTAGTTTCTCACACCACTTATTTTGTATGTTTTAATTGTATACATGAGTGGCAAGACCTACAATTTAAAGTCCACTTCGAATAACAGATTTTTAATTTTTTTTTAGAAATTTTTCATGGCTATTTTATTTGACCCTCATAGTTTCTGCGTGTAATCTGCTGGGAGGAAGGCATCGAAGAAATATTTTTTCATGTTTCGTTTTATTTGATTTATCTGGCTTGAGATTTGAACAAAGGCCTTGCGTTTAATAAGCCAACACATTACCTACTAGATTATGGGTACTGCTGGAAACTCTCCTGTGAGAAAAATATTTCGTGAAATTCTTACATTTGAGTTAATCCATATTGTTACATCGTTTAACTAAATACGGATTCAAAAACCTAAAAATATTGCATGAGAAATTATTTAAATTCCATCCACAAGTTATCATTTAAACAAATTTTTTCTTTCTTTTTTTTTTAGTTCAAAAATATCACATTTTACTTATGAATTAACGCCTTAAAAGTATTTTTTGCCAATGAACCCCTTAAGTATGCAACAATTTCTTTATTGTTTATATTGACACAATAAACCCTTAAAATATGCACAAAATTTTGTTATTGGCGCCAAATAAATCCACTTAATTTCAGTATTTCAATGGCTCTGTGTATCATAGTGCATATATATGTATGTATAAATAGAGTGTGTGTGTGTTTAACTATCACAAGCTATTTTTCCAATACATCAGCAGCTCTAGTGGTCTTTGACTTTTCCGAGCCAACTTTAAATCCCGCCAACTTTGCCAACAAGACACACAAGACTCTACATCATCATGGTTATCATGGCAATTGACATTGTAAGTTTCGTTGCCAACAAAAATTTGTTGCACAAAAACACTTACAACAACATGAATTTTGTTAATTTGTTGCTTTTGGCATGCAACAAAGATTGAAATGATAAGCCAAACCATGCTGAAAGAAAAGATGAATGACAAGTAAAATGTGGAAAAAGAAAAAATATTCGGAAACTGAATTGAAAAATTAAAAAATTTTGTGTACAAACAAGACAAAATTATGAGGGTAAGGGTATGGAAATATAAAAAAAAGTATTTGAAAAGTTTATTTAAAAATTTTATATTATTTATGCATTAAATTTTAATACAATTTCACAATTTTTATTCGAATAATTTAAAATTTAATTAAAAACAAATTGTTTATTTAGTTGCAGAAATTTATACTATTTTTCGTTTTATTTTTTGCAATTTAATTTTAATTTAATTAAACGCAGAAATAAATTTTATTTGTTGAATTGTTTTGCATATTTTTAGGGATTTTTTCAATTTATTTACATTTATGTATGTTTATGTCACTCATTTTATATTCAAATATGCAATTGATTTCTTTATCAATTTCCTTTTTGTAAAGGGAAAAAGCATTTTCCCGAACATATAAAACAAAGATCTTTAAACTATTCGAGTTATATGGTGGCACTAAGAAATATGTGCATATCTTAGGGATTCCTGAGATCTGTTTAAAATTTGTAGTATATTTTAGGGGTTATAGGTAAAAATATCAAAATAGAAAATTATCTGAAATTAAAAGATTTTAAAACTATTTTTATAAAATTATCCGGCAAATTAAATGCATGTTAGTAGGAATACTCGGCTGTGAATACTGGCAGTGCCTTTTTATATTCTAATAGGTCTCAGATAATCACCCTTATTTTGGTTGTAGTCGTCGACAGTTTAAAATTGGTATTCTGATTGTCGTTATTGACAGTTATAGATGACTGTCGGACACACATTTGGTATTCTGTCAGTCAATACGCCGTCGATATTGTGTTGTGTCGACTCTGATTTTATCGACATCATTTTTGGTAACGACGACGACGGCGACGACGACAACCAGAATATGGGTGAATCACTCGTACTCCTCCTAATTGAGAAACTACAGATGGAGACTATCATACTATTGCAGAGTTTGTTTTGCTTCTTTTGGATCTCGCAGTCAGAAATTGTTTCTGGTTTATTCGCATAAACGCGAGATTTCAAAAAATGTCAAAGAATTTCACACGATCTTGGTGGTTAGTTGACATCACCATTATTAGGATAATTTTTTATGGACAGCGTTGCTGCAACAAATCGGTTGAAGGGACGCGCGTTGTGGTTGATTGTGATATCTTGCTGAAACCACAAGTCATTCAGATCGATGCGACTTAGATGAGGCCACAAGAAAGAAAGTACTATTTCGACCTCATCATAATAAGTGTAGAACTCAATCAAGCCATCTGATCAAAATTCAAACGAGATAGCTGCCCTTTCTGAGTGCATTTGTTTCTCAGGAATTGCATGAGAATTTTTTAGGGAACAAATTGTACGAATTGTCTGCCGGCTTGAGCTCCTGAGTAAAAATTGTCAAATTGATGCTTTCAGATTTTCAGGGACATTCTGATTTACAGCAGTAATGTGTTCCAGAGGCCGGCAAGTAGCGTTACTACTTGCTCAAGAAAAATGCTGCTAAACACTAAAAAGCCTACTTTTACTGAAACACTGTCTATTTACTCTGATTTTATGTGTTTGTGAAGTTGAAATTTTTTCCCTCGCTTAATGGTGAAGTTTAGGCCAACAAAGTTTCCACTTGCCTGCGGTAAATTCCTTGCATTTTATGAAGTTGATTATGAATTTGATGGAAATTCGAAAACACACAACTCGGCATAATCAAATTTAAATTGAAAATATTTAAAAATAGTCATGATTATGATGACAAACATAAATAAATGAATAAATAAATATTTGGATAAGTATACACATAAATATACCAGTAAAGTATTTAAAAATTCAAATGAAATAAATTTAATTATGAACATGATTAACAGTATTATGAGTTTAAAAATCAACTGCAAACTTTATTTGTAGAACATTTAAGAAACGTTGAATGTATTTTTATATGTTCCAGTACCTTCCAAACTGAACTCCTCATAATTTAAGTTTCAGAATTAGAATTGCAGCCACGCTACACCAATTAGCGCATTCAGACGATTAAAAATGTGTAAGAAAGTGACATTGTGTTCTACAAATATTCATTTACACTTTCCAGTATCTGAAATGGTTTAACTTAAGAAAACAGGTCACAAAACATTTTTCAATTCCAATTAAACTCTAAGAAATACGAGTCGGAAACTTCTTAGCCTAGCACAAAAAGCACGGTATAAACAGAAAAAAGTTAAGTGTTTTGGAAACTTCCATCTCTGTTATGAACACATGTTAAATTTTGTTTCGATCTGGCAACTCCTTCATATAGAAAATCGCGGATGCGTCTTTTTTGAACACCTGTTTCAGAGATGGAAGTTTCCAAAACACTTAACTTTTTTCTGTTTATACCGCGCTTTTTGTGCTAGGCTAAGAAGTTTCCGAACCGCCCTCGTATTTAAAACAGCTACCTTTTAAAATTTCTCTTTAACCACCATGTCCTCTTCATGCAATAAAATTCAAAATCCTTTCTAAAAATGTTATTAATTTGAACTCCTTTTTATTATGACATACAACAACAACAACAACAGAGATGACCATAATATTTTGTGGTTTCGAAAATTTCTTAAATGCGGTGATTTGAGAGAAAAAAAAACCCAAAATTATATTGCAAAACAAAACAAATTTCATTTGAAATAAAATAATGAAAATCCTTCTCTAAAAGCCACAACGTGTGACATAATGTGGTTGAAGTTATTTTAGAAACAACAAGGAGTAGAGAAAAACGCTTAAAAGCTTACAAATAAACAAAATAAAATACGTTGCCTATGTTTAGGCAACTTAAGGTGATTTTTTTGTTTTAAAAGAAAACATTATTTAAGGGAAATATTAAACGGATATACATATACATGGGTTGGCAGTAAATGAGGGCAAAGCGAAGTATATGTTATCAACAAGGCGGATAACTATACTTTCGATATAGTCAAGGAATTTTTTTATCTTGGCTCCGCGGTTACCACCAGAAATGATGTCAGTCTGGAGCAGAGATCAGCAATGAATCGTATTTTCGCTACTCATAGGTACTTATGAAATTTTGAGTATGAGTGAGTCAAGAGTATTAAAATTCAACTACTCTGATTCATTCGTACTCGCTACAACATTGATTTATAAGTATAGGTTGCAATGAGTATGAGTACAACGTTGACATCAAACTCACAACATTCGATTCATTGTTTGATTCATACGCCTACTCATTCAGATTCATAAATTTAGAAAAATACTTATAATACTTACGAATGATTCGAGTCACTCGAATCATTCATCAAAATTTACAGTAGTAGTTATTGTTGCATTTACAAAAGAAGAGAAAAGAAAAGACAAAGACAGCAAGCAAAGCACACACACAACCTTCTAGCGAGTATTGTGGTGTTCGTACTCGAATCATACTTATTTTGTGCTTCGTGTATATGTTGAATCATGGAGAGTCGAAATCAACAACATCGTACGTATTGTTAAGTATGAGTACGATGAGTATTTCTAACTTTGAATATGAGTAGTATGAGTATGATATTAAAATAAGTATGAATGCGTATAAGTAGCTGAAATTATAAGTATGACTCGAATCTACTCATCGTTTTGAATACTCGTTGCTGATCTCTGGTCTGGAGATCAAGCGCAGAATCACTCTTGCCAACAGGTGCTACTATGGTCTCAATAGGTAATTGAGTAGCAGAGTTCTCTTTTGTACGACAAAACTAACTCTACAAGATTCTCATCCTCTCCGTGCTTCTTTATGGCGCAGAGGCATGAACACTATTAAGCACTGATGCAGCAGGCTTGAGAGTATTCGAGAGAAAAGTACTACGTCGCTAAAGTAGAAGTCGCCGTGGTCTAGTAGGTAGTGTGTTGGCTTATTAGACGAAAGGCCCGAGTTCAAATCCCAGGTCGGACATCAAAACGAAAATATGAAAATATTTCTTCGGCGACTTCCTCTCAGCAAGATTTCTGGCAAAAACTCTGAGAGTATTAAAATTTCTATGAAAAGCTTCTCAAAAAACTGTCGTTCGGAGTCGACTTTAAACTGTAGGTCCCGCCACTCATGTATAAAATTAACGCACACAACACGAGTGGTGTGAGAAGCTAGGACGTTGTACAATGGGTCAATTCGACCTCCGGGTACTGTACTTGTCACAGTTGACAAGTACACGTCCTCTAACCTAACCTAACCTAAAGTACTACGTAAGATGTTCGGTCTAATGCGAGTTGGCGATGATTTCCGCATTCGATCCCACAGTGAGCTGTATGAGCTCCTCAGCGTCATGTTCGTTGTGCAGCGCATTAACATCCAGCGTCTACGCTGTTTCGGCCATGTTGTTCGGATGGAAGACGATGCTCCCACGAGACGGGTATTTAAAGTGGGGCATAGCAGAAGTCGGAGTAGACGACGACCTTGTTCTGCCATCGATTGGCGCGACAAACTGACGTAGGTGCACAAGAAGCAGAGGCACCTGAAAGGGTGTGTTAAGGCAGGCCGACATCCATTAATCAGATTCTTAATGACCAGTTAAGTAAGTATAGCCATTGATCTAAAAATTTATTTCATTTTCTGACGAATTTAAAATATTCAATAAGCCATGACTATTAAAACCAATTTTTTAAAATTCCTATTAAACTACTTCAAGTTCTTTTATCTCCATGACCTTCCTAAGTTTCCAGCTGAATTCATCACAGAAAAATAAGAATTCATTTCCTTCACTTTTAAGGCTTTTAAGGCTGCGAATAAAACTTTTTCTTACAACAGCAACCTTCAATCATTAATTATCGTTTCTTTCCCCTTTTTTTAGTTTTTGTTCTAATTTATGCTGTTGTTTTCTTATTGTTTAATTGTTTGTTTTTCCCCCCATCAAATAAAAACAATGGAAAGTTTGTAGAATTATTGAAGCAACAGTTTGATTGGCGTTTAACATGCCGCTCTGAATTTTTGCTTGGATTTTCATTACCCACCAACACTAACACTACAGTACACCTCAGAACATAAGCAAACCAAGCGCTTTAACAAGGATTTTTACCTTGAAAAAGGAGATTAAAATTATTTTTAAATGAAAATCAAAAATATTAAGCCAGAAGAAAAATACAACAAAAAGAAAGAACCAAATAATTTTTTATTAAAATAATAATTTACAGTGATTAACTTCATAATGAAGTGTAAGAGGCTAAAGCTGGGGTCACACGATTGACGCAATACACCAATTATTGGTATACTTTATACGTCAATCGTGTGATTTCACAACTTATTGGCTAATATGTCAAACCACAACAATATTGTTCTTATTTTGCCCAATCAAATGCAACCCTAGTGCGACAATCATGTGAACGCTTGATAGGCAACCATGCACAAATAAAAACGTTAAAAATACACCAATATTTATTGTGTTCTAGTGCGGCAATTAAAGACGACAATACGCGACAATAATATATTTTAATCAAATATTATTAATTATTATTATTATTATTAAAATATACAATATAGATTTATTTAAAATAAATAAAAATGATTATATATATTTATATTGCCAGGGCAATTCACTATTCCACTTACTGCTGTCAGTGGAAAATCATTTTTCCATGTCCCCGGAATAAAAGCCCCGTAATCATCATAACTATCTGTAAGCAGCGATGTTGTGTAATTTACCTTTTTTTAAGAAAAAATTGTGCAGAGCACAGCAGGCCCCGTAATCATCATAACTATCTGTAAGCAGCGATGTTGTGTAATTTACCTTTTTTTAAGAAAAAATTGTGCAGAGCACAGCAGGCTAAAGTTATAGAAGTAGTTTTTTCCGCATTTAGTTTAGAAGGACAAGCAAATACTTGAAAGCCCTTTGCCTTAATACCAAATACAGTGAGCGTCAAAAGAAAGTGTACACCATGGATAAAATTCTGACAATCTCAACTCAAGTTTTCCACTTAAGGAGAGTGCCCGAAAAAATTTTACAATATTTCCAAAATTTTCTAATTCTTTTCTTCTTGTTTCAATTTCAAAAACTGGCAATAAAATAATTTGAAAAAAAATTAACGGTAATTTATTAATGAATATTTTTTTGAATTGTACACTTTCTTTTGACGCTCACAGTACATTTTCTACGATACGTCGAGCTCTAGATAACCTGTAGGTTTATATTCTCTGTCCGGCAGATAAACTTTTACCGGGATATGATTTCAGCAAATGAACAAACGGTACGGTTGCTTGACGACCTGGTAATGGTTTCAATAGTGGCAAATTAAGATCGTTGTTATCTAGAACATGTTGAAAGGAACAGTTTCCGAATACTCTACCATCCGATACACGGCCGTTGCAACCAACATCAACAAATTTTCTATATTTTTTTAAACAAAACAAATCTTGCACAACAGCTGTTTCTCTAAGTTGCCATATACTATAACAATCGTGTGACTGGAATGCGGCAATTATTGCCACTAAGCCGTTTTGCGTCAATTTACGACAACCAACTTTATGTACGATAAGGCAATCATCTGACTGCAGAGAATTTGATTGGGATAATTTCTTTATTGGGCCCCTATTCAGCATAATAAAAATTTTATAAAATTGGTGCATTGCGACAATCGTGTGATCCCACCTTAAGGATTTCAAAATCGAAACACAAAGTTCATGTCCACTTGTATATCAGAGATCAGCAATGAATCGTTTTTTCGTTACTCACAAGCACTCATGAAATTTTTAATACAAGTGAGTCAACAATATTGAATTTTAACTACGTACTCTGATCCATTCATACTCACTACAACCTTGATTTATAAATACAGGTTGCAATGAGTATGCCTACAATGTTGACATCAAACTCATACCATTCGAAATATGTTTGATTTATAAGTCAGCCTACTCATTTAGATTCATAACTTTAGAAAAATACTTATAATCCTTAGAAATGATTCGAGTGACTCGAATCATTCATCAAAATTTACAGTCTTAGTTTTTGTTGCATTAACAAAAAAAAAAAAAAGTCACATAAGCAAAAAAGACAGAACAGCAAGCAGAGCAAACACACAACCTTCTAGTGAGTATTTTAGTCTTCGTACGCGATTCATATTTATTTTGTAATTCGTCTATATGTTGAGTTAGGGAGAGTCGAAATCAACAACATCATGTGTCTTGTTCAGACGTCGGCACAAATGTCCCACAGGGGAAGATCATCTTCGGCTTTTTACACACATAGGGCAGGAACATCAACAATGTTCGTTAAAAAGAGCGTAAAAATGCATTCAGTTGCTTGTCAGCTTTCAATGAAGCAGGTTCTCGACGCTTCTTTTTGAAATTTTTTTATGTGTATCATTTATACACCCAAAGCAAAATTTAATAAATTAAAATGTGAAGAAAAACTGGGAAACACAACTTTTTACTTTAAATATATTGAATTTCAGGTACCTGCAATATGTAATGATGACTCTTGCTACAAATCCATAAAAACTTGTGGGAAAAATAGCAATGTCATCAAAAAGCACAATATTTGTTCGAACACTGCTTGAAACAACAATTACTAACAATTTTCCTCTGGGTTATACACATGCTTCTCACAAATACACTCACATTTTTATCATGTTCTCTTTGTGCCGACGTCTGGTCTTGTTAATTATGAATATAATGAGTACTTCAAACTTTGATTATGATATTATATTAGGTTCCATGATATTAAAATAAGTATGAATGCGTACAAGTATTAGAAATTATGAGTATGATGCGATTCTACTCATCTTTTTAAATACTCATCGCTAATCTCTGCTGTGTACCCTGTAATGTGCGTTTACGTTTAGAGATTCCATCATATTTTATTTATTTCTACAAGCCCCCCTTAGTTTCGCATGAAATAAACTCTGGCAACTATGAAGGAATAAAACTTTATTTTGAAAGCTAAAAAGTTTATATTTACGAAATTACGAAAGCTTTTATTCGAATCTTCGAAATTTTTTATTTAAGTAAAACTTAAAATGGTGAAAGAATACAATAAAATACAAAAGTCTATGCAGCTTTCTAAAAGCTTTGCATACTGCAAGCCCACGAGCTTTCTAAGCTTCCAAGCAAAACTGTTGAATTGAATCAGTAGCTTTATGTGTCTCTCAATTTATTTATTTAAAAGCCTCTGGTAAAGCTTTTCAATGACTTTTAAAGATTCTTGGGGTTAACATTTTTAGAAGAATTTGTCCTAAAGTTTTAAAATCAAAACAGATACTGTAATGTTTCATTTGGAATAACATTTTGCAACTTAAAATTTAAATTTTTTCGTCATACGTTTCGTACGTCTAAGGAATGCAAATCAAAAATATACTGTGCGGTGACCACCACTGAGAATATTTAAAAATTTAATTGTTTTAATTAATTTCGACAATAAACTTAATGCTTTGCTTTCAAATTTGTATGGTCTTTTTTTAAAGTCACCGCTATTAACCCTTGAAATTTTTTTTTCATATAACATCGTGCAACCCATTATATACAAAAAAACCTCTGTTTGAAAGATTCGTCGTTGGGACACGCCATTTATGAATAAAATTATGGTGATAATCTAGGTTCTGATCCTAACTCAAGGGTTGTAATGGCCAATGGCCAAGTATTGCTTACATACTTGGCCTTATTCTTTACGTACACTTCCTTGACATTTGTTACCTCGTCTAGACTGCAAAATTCTTCCTCACCATCCACTGCAGACGGATTATAATCTATATACATAAGTATATAAAATATGGAAAACCATATTTTACACAATCATGAAATTTAAACAGTAGTAAACACAATTAGTTTGTTACTGGATATACTGGTAGTCTAGAGGCTATTGTGCTGGACTATTTGCGTGTGGGTCGTGGGTTCAATTTCCACCAAAAATCTCCTGACCGTTACACTATATCGAGCATATTGCTACGAAAATGAAAAATCTAGATACTGGTGTTTTGCTTTTACATCGCTTAACATTGAAATGGTTAACAAGTAAACAAAAATACAACAACACACATTAGCATAAAAAATGGTAAACAAGTAAACAAAAATACACAAACAACACTACAAGAATAAATGTAAACAAAATACACAAACAACAATAATGAAACAACGATGTTTACATTTACAGAGGTCTCGAGAATTATTGTTTATGCAAAGGGTGTAAGCAGAGGAATAACAAACAAAGTTCAAGTTGTGAACAGTGGCACACAAAATTGTGCGAATAATAAAGAGCTTTAATTAAAAATAAACACAAATTAATTTTTATTTTATTTGTAATCTATGAGCTCATATTTTAAAAGTTTTTATAAGGTATAAAACGTAACAATATGTTCAAAGTTACTCAGTCGTAAATAACACGGAGCGACAGTGAAAATACACCCGAGTAACTACATAGTCCACGTTGTTCAGTTAGTTGAGTAGAATTCAAAAATACTTTTTATATTTCTCGAACCCCCCAAACTTGTTTTATTTGACAAAAACTGTTTTTTTTTTTTTACTTTACTCACAAATTTCTGGATTACTCAAACATTTCTGACCCGATTTCCAAAATTTAAATCTTGTTGGAATGGAGAGAGATGGACCTTTAAAACGGTATACATATATCTATTATTTAACTTAATATGCTATGAGTTTTGATGAGGTGAACTTGGAAAATGCGATTTTTTTCATATTTTTTCAAGTTTGTCCATTCATAGTAGCAAACTTTAATAAAAAAAATATAGGATAAGTGATAATATTCTTAAAGTCTGTTCTCTTGTGAAAAAATTGAGTCATCATTTGTTAAAATGGGATAAAAATTACCGTAGTTATTATTTAAATAGTATAACAGTCGTGTTATATTTTTTATATATGTCATCTGATCAAATGAACTTTTAGTTCAAAAGTTTTCAGAATTTTTGATGGATCTTGATTGTTTATCACAAAATGTGTCAATTTCACGTTTCAGCGACCACCAGAAGTTGGCCAATGTTTGCGCAAAGAGAAATAATAATATTTGCAAAAAACACAAATATTAGCCGACTTCTGGTTGTCGTGCAAATGTGTAATTGACACATTTTGTGATAAACACAAGATAATGCATTTTCAGAATGTCATCACTTATTTCATATTTTTTAAGTAAAGTTTGCTACTATGAACGGACAAACTTGAAAAAATATGAAAAAAATTCGCATTTTCCAAGTTTACCTCATCAAAACTCATAGCATATTAAGTCAAGTAATAGATATATGTACACCGTTTTAAAGGTCCATCTCTCTCCTTTCCAACAAGATTTAAATTTTGGATATCGGGTCAGAAATGTTTGAGTAATCCAGAAATTTGTGCGTAAAGCCTAAAAAAACAGTTCTTGTCAAATAAAAAAAGTTTGGAGGGTTCGAGAAATATAAAAAAGGTATTTTTGAGCTCTACTCAACAAAACTCACAACCTACACTATGTCATTAGCCGGGTGTATTTAATTTTTTTTACTTTGTCGCATAGTGTAATTAAATATAATTTGTATTTATATTGTAATTTATAATTAAACACAGTGATTAAATAGTAACACAGTGATTAAATAGAAATTTGATTTGTACTGAACAAAAGTCACTCTTCCTTCACTGCCAGTGGATAATTAAAAAGTTTTTCCTCAAATTAAATGCAATTTTCGCTCATTATTTGCAATCAATTAAAAATCTACACAAGTTTTGTTACGCAAAAAATAACAAGAAAAAGTAAAACAAATGCACAAAGAAAAAAACAACAATTTTAAAGAGTTCATTTAGAAAATACCGTTATTCACTCTCTTACATCCTCAGTCACTCTTGCCGCTCTCGTTCTCTCCTGTACAACATTCGTGTTTAAAAAGTTTCAACAATAAATTTAACCTTAAAAAGTTCTCAAGTTTAAGGTAAACTGTACAGTACTTGAAAGAGAAAAAAATTGAGAAAAACAAAAAGAGTAGAACTAACGGTTCTAAATAATACAATAAAATAACGTTAAAACCAACAACAACAAGAACAACAGCAACAACAAGAACACAAGCCAAAATGCGGAAAAGCAAATAAAAGATTAAAAACAAATGTTTATGCTCGAGCTCAAGATCAAGCTCATGTTCAACTCTTTAAATGTCAGTTTTCTTCATGTTTGTTATTGTTATTGTTGTTGTTGTTTTTATTTGTTTTTTTTTTTTGTTGTATTTTCTGTTGCTCTTACAATGTCTATTTAAATAAAAATCTTCTAAACCTAGATGTGTCTGTGTGTGTGAATGGCCTTAGAAACTATGCAAGTATTTTTGTTAAACTGTGTATGTGCGTGTGCATACACAGGCACAGTTACAGACAAAGCAAATGTTTAAAATAAATTCTTAACAGTCAGTGTTTCAGTAAGTGAATGAGTGAGTGTAGTGTGGTAGTGTACCATGGTGTTGTTGTATTAAAGTAAAGTAAAGAATGAAAATGAAAATAAAAATAAAACACACACAATAAATATTCGTATAAATTTAATGAATGAATAAAAATAGTAACACAAACACAACACAAACACTACACTAACAACAATAAGGAAACCATAGTCAGAGAGTAAGATGTACCAGAGTGAATATATTTAGCAAGTGAAAGTGAAAAATTGTGTGTGTGTGTGTGTATGTGTGTGGGTGTATTTTAGCTACACGTAAGGGGGGAGGGGGCTGGTATATTTTGTACGCACTGTTAAGACTTCAGACATAATTAGTAACAGGGGGAACACAGAAATAAATAAATGCAGTTTGGAAACGATAATTGCTTGCCTTCTAATTACACGGTGCGACAGTGAAAATACACCCGAGTAACTACATAGTCCACGTTGTTCAGATAGTTGAGTAGATCTCAAAAATACCTTTTTTATATTTCTCGAACCATCCAAACTTGTTTTATTTGACAAAAACTGTTTTTTCTGGCTTTACGCACAAATTTCTGAATTACACAAACATTTCTGACACGATTTTTAAAATTTAAATCTTGTTGGTAAGGAGAGAGATAGACCTTTAAAACGGTATACATATGTATATCTATTATTTAACTTAATATGCTATGAGTTTGATAAGGTAAAATTGGAAAATTCAAATTTTTTTCATATTTTTCAAGTTTGTCCATTCATAGTAGCAAACTTTAATAAAAAAATATAGGATAAGTAATAACATTCTTAAAGTCTGTTCTCTTGTGAAGAGATTGAGTCATCATTTGATCAAATCGGACAAAAATTACTGTAGTTATTATTTAAAGAGTCTAACAGTCGAGTTTTATTTTTTATATATGTCATCTCATCAAATTAACTTTTAGTTCAAAAATTTTCAGAATTTTTGATGGATCCTGATTGTTGATCACAAAATGTGTCAATTTCACGTTTGCACGACTTCCTGAAGTCGGCTAATTTTTGTGTTTTTTGCAAATATTATTATTTCCCTTTGCGCAAACATTGGGCAACTTCTGGTGGTCGTTCAAACTTGAAATTGACAAATTTTGTGATAAACAATCAAGATCCATCAAAAATTCTGAAAATTTTTGAACTAAATGTTCATTTGATGAGATGACATACATAAAAAATATAACACGACTGTTAGACTCTTTAAAAAATAACTACGGTAATTTTTGTCCGATTTTAACAAATGATGACTCAATCTCTTTATAAGAGAACAGACTTTAAGAATATTATCACTTATCCTATATTTTTTTTACTAAAGTTTGCTACTATGAATGGGCAAACTTGAACAAATATGAAAAAAATTCGAATTTTCAAAGTTTACCTCATCAAACCTCATAGCATATTAAGTCGAATAATAGATATACATATGTATACCGTTTTAAAGGTCCATCTCTCTCCTTTCCAACAACATTTAAATTTTGGAAATCGGGTCAGAAATGTTTGAGTAATCCAAAAATTTGTGCGTAAGGTCAAAAAAAAAACAGTTTTTGTCAAATAAAAAAAGTTTGGAGGGTTCGAGAAATATAAAAAAAATATTTTTGTGATCTGCTCAACAAAACTCACAACCTACACTATGTCATTAGCCGGGTGTATTTAATTTTTTTTATTTTGTCGCATAGTGTTATTAATCATAAATCGTTATGAATTATAAATTGGTTTGGGGTCTTTCATTAAGCGTTTTCAATATTTAAATTCAATTAAAACAAAGTGTATGTGTGAAGTATGAAGTCGACGTGGTCTACTAGATAGTATGTTGGCCTATTAAACGTGAGGCTACTGTTCAAACACCAGGACAAACATCTCGAACGCAACGCAATATACAAAAATATTTCTTCGGCGACTTTCTCTCAGCAGATTGCTGGCAAAAACTCTGAGCGTCAAATAAAATTGCCATGAAAAGATTGTCAAAAATCTGCGGTTCGGAATCGACTTTAAACTGTAGGTCTCGCCACTCTTGTATAAATTTAACACACACAACATTAGTGGTGTTAGAAACTAGGTCGTAATCCTGACTAAAGGATTAATGTAATGTCCAATTATGTCATGTGTGTATGTATGTATGTGTGAAGTATTATAAAAATTACTTATTCGTTTGTAAAACCTATTGACCTATTTAACGTCTTTCAAATGTCCACCATGGCTTTTCTAAGTGCAGTCCATTCGAAATGTTCGATTTTCCATGGCACTGGCGCATAAATCAGACAGAATATCAACGATGGCCTGGGTTATGTCGGCGCCGCTATTCTGTGTGGCTTATTCTTATAAATCTGCAAAAAAAAAAAGGTCCAACGGGATCAAATCGCATGATTTAGGTGGCTAGTTCACATCACCTCCACGTGAGATGACCATGTTCTCAAATCAAATATTCCAAGCAGCACCGATGGAAGCCATATGTCGCTGGTATCTATATTATCCAAGTCAGGCCAAAAGAAATTGGTAATCATCGAACTATAGTGTTCGTCGTTGACGGTGATGGTCTGGCTAACGTTGTCCTCAAAGAATTATGAAACGATGATGCCGCCAGCCTGAAATCCGTACCACACAGTGACTTTTTTGAGATCAATGGACGATCTTGGGTTTGATGTGGATTGGCATCGTTCCAAATTCCACAATTTTGGTTGTTCACTTATATATTCATACAGGAATAGGCCTCATCACTAAAGACAATTTTTCCACAAAACTAAGGGTCAGTTTCCAATAGCTCCAGAGCTCATTCAGCAGATACATGTCGTTGTTTATGGTTGTTCACGGTGATTTCGTAATATAGACTGAATAAATAACTACTAATTTAATAGATCTACCTGCTACAAGTTGGCCATTATCAACTGTCAACGTATAGAACTCCCTGTTGTAAGATCCTGTTGTTGTGTTCTGTTTATTAAGGACAATTGCCGTTCTTTGCATGAAAGTTTTAAACAAAACTGGAAGGACAATAGGCTTTTTAATTTCTTTTGTTTCTGTAGTAATGGATAAAGTAAAATTATGGGTAAATGGAGTTTTATTATTTTTCAAAAACTGACAACCTCTTTATATGTATCTTTTATAGTGCAGAGGTGGTCTACTGAATTCATGAAAAAATAAGGGCTTGCTAGGACCAGAATGACCAGAAAAATAAGAAATTTTATTCAAATATATTCAATGTTAGCTCGATATCTGTTTAATATTCGATTTAATTTTGTTAAATTTCATTGCAACATTCTTAAGGGTGATTTTTTAGCTATTATCTTTTTGGCAACACTGGTTTAAACAGCTCACGCACGTTTCGTGTTTTGTTTCACTGTCAAACATCTTCAGTTTGGTCTATAATTTAACCATGAATCGTCTTACAAACGAACAACGCTTGCAAATCATTGAATTTGGCATCATTAGACCGTACTTCTTCAAAGATGCTGCGAATCGTAACGGAACTGTGAATGGTGAGCGCTACCGTGAGATGATATCCAACCTTTTTTTGCCCAAAATGCAAGAGCTTGACTTGCATGACATGTGGTTTCAACAAGACGGTGCCACATGCCACACAGCACGCGTAACAATGGACTTATTGAGAGGCGAGTTCGGTGAACATTTTATTTCACGTTCGGGACCGGTCAATTGGCCGCCTAGATCGTGCGATTTAACGCCTTTAGACTATTTTTTGTGGGGCTATGTTAAAGCACATGTCTATACAGACAAGCCCGCTTCAATTAACGCATTGGAAGACAACATTGAAGCATTTATTCGTGAGATACCGGCCGAAATGTTGGAAAGAGTATGCCAAAATTGGACTAAGCGGATGGACCATTTGAGTCGCAGTTGCGGTCAACATTTGCATGAAGTAATCTTCAAACATTAAATTATATGGACCGTACTATCGATTCAAATAAAGATTTCATGGATTTTTCTGAATTTTATGTGTTTTTTTTTTGAAAAATTTTCCTATAGCTCTTATAAAATCACCCCTTATTTATTATTCTTAACATCCATCCCTGGCTTAAAAGTTTTATGAATAGAGGACAACACAGCATTTCTATTTTTCAAACACACATACGCTCTACACATATTAACACACACATACGCACGCGGGCACACATCAATGTTTATCAATTTAAAAATTCCACCGTATAAATAAAGTCAAAGAGTGAGAGAGAGACAGAAAATATAAAAAGAGTATTTGAAAATGTTTGATTTGATTGTTGTTTATAAATCCTCGAGAGGATTGTTAAGGATTTTCGTTTTTATTTATTTGCAAACATGGTTGTCAATAACTAACGGAACATGTACTACCGCCATCACCATCATCGCCAACCTACACCAACGACAACAAGCCGTTAAGCCAGATAACAACAAAACACCTATTAATATAACAATAACAACAGCAATAGCAACAATCGTTATGTTTAGCTTAATAAAAATACAATGAAAGCGTAAAGCACCCACGCACACTCATACACACACACACCCGAATTCATTTCAATAAAATATTGAGGCTTTTAGCACAACAAAACAACAAAACAATGCGAAAGAGAGAGGAGAATATGAGTATTTTACTAAGAAAGGATTTTTGAGTTTGGGATCATATGCGAATGTGTGTGTGTGTGTGTCAGTTGTGATTTTTATGGTTGGGTTAATAGTGAAAGATTTATTTATAAACTAATGTATGTACGTGTGTCTCCATGTGTGCGTTTATGGAGGAGTCTATGTATTTAATTTATTTTATTGATTTCTTTTTTTTTTCTTTGTTATTTGGCTACAAAAAGTTTGTTTCTTTTAAGTTTTATTTTTGAAACACAAAGTGTTGAAATAAATTTAATTCTAAACAATATTTCTGTTTATAAAAAATTTATGTTTATAAGTACTTATGTATAGACATTAGAGATGAGCGATCCAGTGATTTTCGAAGAACGTTGTTCTCAGTGAACGTGATTTGTTAATCACTGTTCTTTAAAACAGTGATTGTGATCACAGTATTCCAAAAGAAAACAAAAAATTTTTTTTTTATTTTTATTCCAACAATAAAAAATTACTATAAGGACGGAAACTAATAACAAAACAAAAATTCAATAAATTCATATAAATTAATGTAAAATAAACAAGAAATATACATACAAATTAAGAAAATTTAAACTTTAATGTACACATTACTAAATAATATATACAAAGAAAAATTACTTAAGTATGTACATTGTACATATTAAATATATTTATAATTTGAGTTTAAAAACAATAACATTTTTGCTTTATTGTCACTTAAACGCGTTCGTCGCTCATTTAATACTTGTCCAGTTTTTGAGAAGACCCTTTCGCATGGTACAGAAGAACCAAGGGCACAAAATTTTTCGCGAGCAATTTTATAAAGTTTGGGATATTTTAATTTATTAGTACGCCACCAGTTTAATGGATCTTTATTTCGTGGAGTAACATCATCTTCCAAATAACTATGTACTTCATTAATAGCACGCGATGCTGCTGTTCTTCTTGGTTTAAAGTGTGAAATATTCGAATCAAAAGACTTCCATATTGAAAATTCTTTCGGGGTGTCATCTTCTCTAATTGTATCTTCTTGTATCTGATGTTCTAATTCAGAATTATATATTAAAAAGACAGAAGATATAACAATTTCTTAAATGCATTCTGGACAAGCCGGATCGCAAAAGGCAAACGTTTTAAATCTCGGATCAAAAAAAATAGTTATTCCTAATATATCGTTATATCTACATTACTGAGGCGATCAATGTTATTATTTTTAATGTAATTTTTTTTTTTTATATGAAGTTTGACAATTAAGTTTCACAGAAAGTTCATGTATAAAAGAAATAAAAAGTAAATAATCAGCATCATCTAATATCATCATAATCATAATATTTTATGTGCTGTTCAATCGGGATTAACTAAAGGAAGGAGCTGTATGACAGCCTTGACAGATTTAGTGGAGAATCTAAGGGCTGATGTTGATAATAATATGATTTGCATTTTAGTTTTACTTAATCATAGTAAAGCTTTCGATACAGTTGATCACTCCATATTATTAAAGAAACTGGAAAAACTTTTCTGCTTCTCAGAAACAGCTTGTAGATTATTATGCTCATATCTCACAGGTCGATCTCAGATTGTATCTTATAATGGAACATATTCTGAAAGCCTTGATGTTAATAGAGGTGTTCCACAGGGCTCAGTGCTTGGACCCCTATTATTCTGCTTATATATTAATGATTTACCCGATACTTTGGAACATTGTAGAATACATATGTATGCAGATGATGTCCAAATATACAACAGCGGTTCGTTAAATGGAATTAACGCATGTGTCAACAATATAAACTCTGATTTGCAGAAAATAGATATCTGGGCCAAAAACAATGGACTTTGCATCAATCCCACAAAATCGAAGTATATTTTAATAGATAGAAGTAACAGAAAGATTGCTGATGATATTCAAATTAAAATAAATAGTAATAAAATAGAACTTGTGAGCTGTTCAAAAAACTTGGGAGTAATTTTTAATAATAAACTGACCTGGTCCAATCACATTACTTCTGCAGTAGGTAAAATTTATGGTATATTGAGAAATCTTTGGGCTGTAAAATGTTCAACACCTTTTAAAATACGAATGCTGCTTGCTAAAACTTACTTGATACCAGTCCTTTTATATGGATGTGAAATTTATGCGAACTGTGATGCAAATGATCTGCGGAAATTGAAGGTTGCTTATAATAATATTGCAAGATATATCTTCAATCGAGGAATATGTGATTCCATGTCTGTATTCTCATACCAGATTTGCAGTATGTGTTTTGAAAATCTTTTGAAGTTTAAAAGTTTGCTATTTTTACACAAAATAATTTATACTGCACAACCGACTTACCTGTATGGTACAATAAATTTCGGCAGATCGGCTAGAGGACTAGTATTGATTCAACGAAAATATAAAACTGCCTTTTCTGAACGTCAGTTCTTTATATATTGCACTCGACTTTGGAACCAATTACCGAAAAGAATTCAATTAATTAGCAACGCAAACCGATTTAAAATTGAACTTTTGAAATATTTCCGTTAATGACCAGTTAAAGTATTGTGTAAAATCAAATTAATGCTTTAAATTATTTGCAATCTTTTTCAATTTTTTAATTTTTTTCTTTTAATTTTTTAATTTTCTTTTATTAGTTTAATTTGTATTTATATTTAATTATTACATTATGGTAAAATTTAATGTTTGTATGTAATCATTAGCACTTTAATTTATAAGATTTCTATCTTGTTGTGCTAAATTTTAAAATAAAATAAATAAATAAATAAATAATAGTAATTCTGCCTCGCTCAAAATAAAATGAAATAAATTTGAGTATGTAACAATTTTGAAAGAACGACATTATTAGTACCTGTTATTTGGCAATTTCAATCACTGTAGTTACCAGTGAATTATCAATCACCGTGATTAAATCACAGTTTTGAAAATATCGCTCATCTCTAATACACATACATATACTACATATATGTATATTTATATATTTCTTTATACAGTGAGCGTCAAAAGAAACTGTACATTAAAAAATATAAACATAATAAATTACCGTTTTTATTTAAAAATTTTTCCAGTTTTTAAAATTGAAACAAAAAAAAAAAATTACAAACATTTTCAAAATATTGCTAAATTTTTTCGGTCACTCTCCTTAAAATTGTATCCATAGTGTACAGTTTCTTTTGACGCTCACTGTATATCGAATAGAAAAAAGAAATAAATTTAAAGAAACTTCACCAAACTTTTGTTTACAACTTTCGAATTTCGTTTCTTTTTGGTGTGATTTATTGTGTTTGACATTATTTGTGGAGTAAAAACCATTCAGACTTTTGTAATTAATTTAACAACTTCTTTATTCTTGTTGTTCGCTTTTAATTGTTGTTGTCGTTTTAAAAATATTAAAGTTTGTTTATTTGATTGTTTGTTTTTTTTTTCTCTTCTTCTTTTGTATTTTTGCTGAACAACATAATAAAATTTGTGGAATTTGAAATGAATTTTATGCGTCTTGTTAAAAAATTCTTGTTAACAAATTTTCTTTGAAAATGTTGACAAAATTAAGCTTAACTGGCATAATATTTAGGAAGCAAGCAGAGATGGCACGAAACTGGCACGCTAAAAAATGTAGACTAAAAATATTAGATAATCAAACCTTATGGACAGTTTATCAATGTAAAATGGAAACACGATTTTTGTATAAAGTCTTCTCGTAGTTGCCGTAGCCTAGTAGGTAATGTCTTGGCTTATTAGACGGTCGGCCACGGTTCAAACCCCAGGTCGGACAACAAAACGTAATTAGGACAAAATATTTCTTCGGCGACTTTCTTTCAGCAGATTTCTGGCAAAAACTCTGAGCGTCAAATAAAATTGTCATGTAAAGTTTCTAAAAAATCTGTGGTTTGGCGTCGACTTTTGAAACTGCAACACAACATAAGTGGTCTCAGAAGCTAGGTTGTAATCTTGACTGAAGGATTGTAATGTCCAATTATGTATGTTCCCGTAGCCGTAGTCCAGTAGGTAGTGTGTTAGCTTATTAGATGGGAGCCTGTGGTTTAATCCCTGGCTCAGACATCTCAAATAAAACTCAAACAAAACCTTTAGCTGAAAGTCGACTCCGAACGACAGCTTTTTAAGAAATTTTTCATGGAAATTTTATTTACTCTCAAAAGACTGCTGAGAGGGAAACGTCGCAGAAATACAGTGAGCGTCAAAAGAAACTGTACATTAAAAAAAGTATACATTAATAAATTACCATTATTTTTATTTTAAAATTGCTTCATTGCCAGTTTTTAAAATTGAAACAAAAAAACAAGAAAAATTACAAAAGATTGTCAAATTTTTTCGGTTACTCTCCTTAACTGGTAAAAGCTGAGTTTGGTGATTTTTAGAATTTTATCCATATTGTACAGTTTCTTTTGATGCTCACAGTATTTTTTTTTTCATATTTCGTCTGGATTGAGATGGCTGGGCTGGGGTTTGAACCATGGACTCGCTTCTAATAAGCCAATGTGTATAAATGTGTTCTGCTGGGTAATTAGAATAGCTACTCCGAACGAGGTCATTATTGCAGAATCACTCCAAAAGTCCGTTCTTTTAAGCATTATTATAATGAAATATCTGAACATGCTCCTTAAATGAATCACTTGGAGTAGGTTTAACAGTCTCATTAACTTTTTAAAATTCGAAAACCTCGAAAGCATTTTCGCCTTGTGTCGGTTTTGGACTTGGGTTGCTTGCGTTTGTAGTCAACAACACCAAACACAATTTCCAAGAGGTTTAATAAACTTTTCATAAAACTTTTCTTCCATTTGTGACGACAAAAGTCGGAGACCTCATTTTTGCCCACACCATACCTACTTACATATGTCCAGCGGTTCAACCAAATCATCATTGTATAGTATGTACTAATAACTAATATTACATACTTATAATTATTTATATGTATGTATATTAAATCCTAACCTGTAAGTATTATTAAAACAAAATTATTGTAATTATTTTAGTATAAGTTCATAACAAGCCCATTGTGCTTGAAATATTTATTAATGTTGTTAAGGTTTCATGTTCTTTTTTCAGAAATATTCTTTTAGTAATAACGGTTGTCGTTCGACTCTCATTTGACCTACAAGACCTCTCTGCTGAATTCAATTGTTGCTTGCTCTTACATTAGTAAATTGTAACGTTGGATACAACTTGTTTGAGGTTCGATCATGTTCGATCCGTTATTCATTTCTTTTGTGTATTAAAGCAAGTATGTCTTCAGCGGTCGTGGCAGTTGGTGACGAGTTGCTGGTAAGGCAGGTCGATCTTGTGACATAGACTGCGCTAATAAACATAAGCAAATCACAGGTGGTGTGATTCTCCCCACTTGTGACTTGTTTACAGCCAGCAAAACGTTGGCAACTGTGGCGGGACGGACACCAGAGGTTTCAGAACCACAATCATTCTGTGCGTAGGCCATTTGATTGTTCTTCTGACACTCCCCTTTGGTTGACACAACTAACAAGATAATTTGACGAACCTGTGACTGGACCGACACCAGAGGTTTCAGAACCACAATCATTCTGTGCGTAGGCCATTTGATTGTTCTTTTGACACTCCCCTTTGGTTGACACAACTAACACGATAATTTGACGAACCTGTGACTGGACAGACACCAGAGGTTTCAGAACCACAATCATTCTGTGCGTAGGCCATTTGATTGTTCTTCTGACATTCCCCTTTGGTTGATTTGATTGACTGTGCCGGGGCAATAGCAAGGACCAGTAGAAACCACGGTCATCTGGAGCGCATGCCGTTTGACTGTCGTTCTGACTCAACCCCCCTTGATTAATAGCAAGGACCAGCAGAACCACAGCCATCCGGAGCGCATACCGCTTGACTGATGTTCTGACACAACCGCCTTTACCCTTCGGCACTGTTACTCGACAAACGATAGTTACGTGACGAACCATTGAGACTGAACAGATACCAGAGGTTTCAAGGCAACAATCATCTTGTGCGTAGGCCGTTTGATTGTCGCTCTGACATCCCACTTTGGTTGACGAGACTGACTTTGTGACTCGACGAACCGTATTTGGCCGGCCTAGGGCTTATAATTCAATTTTAGGCTTATCTTCTAAATCGATGTAGCCTAACATAGTGTAGTAAATAAGCTATTTTAAGTTATTTTACAAATTGTAAATAAATAGCCTAGAATCTACAAGGGAATGACTTTTATTTATGTAACCACTGGACGCCGCTGAACTACCCCAGCACCCGAGCGGAAACGTTTCGTTACACATTTTTGAGTTTCCAAAAAATAAATTATTATAAAACTGTCTTGTCTTTAAGTTTTTGAGAAAATGCAACTTAAAAATGTCTTCCTGTTCCTTCCTGTTCTTTATTTCATTTCTAATGCTTTTGAAAACTTTGAAATTTTTTTCAGAGAATTTCATTTTAATTGTCCTACCAACCAAAACCCTTTTTGGTACATTTTAATGTATTCTACTGCCATGGCAAACTTAAGAAGACAAACTTTTGTTTTGAAGAAACAATAAAAATTTAATGAAAAACTTTATTTACAATGGAACTCTGGACTAAAACAAAGAAATAAAAAATAAGAAATAAACATGAAATCCAAATGCATTTCTAATTTTAAAAAATTCTCTGTTCATAAACAACATTAATCCACTTAAATTTGAATGAATGGAACAGAACTATACAATCGAATTCGAAGAGAAGAATTTAAATCCTTAATCCGTTCAAGACCCAAGTGCATCTGTATTATATTGCCATGGAAGGATTTTAAGATTTACAAGGATTCTCAAAGTTGCACACTTCAACTGTGTGCTTGCCACTCTAAACACGAATGGCTAACGAAAATGAAAAACATTTTTGAAAAACATAAAAAAAGAGAATTAAAAACAAAAAAGAAAAATAATTACGTTTGAAAATATAAAATTCAGGATTAGAACAGCACAGCATTCGTTCATAAATATTAATAACGTGGGGGAGGCTAAACCTACCTACCACAAAATAACAAATAAATAACAGAATAAATTAATTTAGAAAATTTCTTGAGAATCTTTCTTTTCTTTTACTACCACTAACCCATATGATATGACTGTCAAGACTCTGAGGTATTTCCATTTCAATTATAAGAACTACTCAGGTGTATAGAAATTGAAGAAGATTTGTGCCGAATTATAAACACATAAAAGCAAAACCATAATCCAAAAGAAAAATAATCCAAAACACTTAAAAGTTTTGTTTTCTTATCAAATTTTTTCTAGTCTAGTCGGTTGACCAACTTTTTCATTATTGGTGACTCAACTTATTAAGGGGACTTAATTGTTATTAAATACAAAGAAGAAAAGAATATGAAAAGATGAAATAAAATCACAAGTTTATTATGCTTTTAAATAATAATTTGAAAAAAATTAAATAAATATGACAAGACGCAAAGAGAGAATAATTTTATGGCTCTTAAGCCGTAGTGTACTGCTATCAAAGGAGTTTTTTACGAATTTTCCTTCAAAATTTAAGGTGCTTGAAAAACAAACACTCTAAGTAATAATACGAGTGGCATTCTATGCAAATACTATTTGGAAAGCTAAGTCCAATGAATATTGTTACGAAAATGAAACATCTAGATACCGGTGTTTTGCATTTACATCGCTTAACATTAAAATTATAAACAATAGCTACAAAAACAAAACAATGCAGTAAACAAACCTGTTTACAAGTTATCGTACAGCTTAATATAACAACAAACACCAGCATAAAACAAAAATATTAAACAAGTAAACAAAAATCCACAAACAATACTACAAGAATAAATATAAACAAAATACACAAACAACAATAATGAATGAAAACGATGTTTACATTTACAGAGAGATTTCCAGAAGACGAAGCCACAAACATTCACCTTCAAGAACATTCATCAGACTGTTTACCCTGCCATATAAAAAGCAAGGCAAAGCAGGCAAGTGAGTTAGTAAAGTTCAGTCAGTCTTGTATAAAGACGCGGTGTGTTTGAAGAGAGTAATTGTGGTTTAAAGATCTCCGTTACAAAGGTCTGTCGAATAATTGTCTAGTAATTACAGTAATTACAGTGAACACATCGAATCTGTGCAGAAACAATTTCTTCTCTTCTGTTTGCGTGGCCTTGGATGGAATTATTTAGATTTGCCTCCATATACTAGCAGACTGGCATTAACAAAACTGCCTACCCTTAAGAGCCGTCGAACGATGTTAAATATATCCTTTTTCTTTTTATTCTGATCAAGGGTAATATTTGCTGTGAATTTCTGTTAAGATCGGTTAAATTCAATATTCCTTGTCGTCATTTCCGCTGTTATAATCTTATTTATATTCAATTCTGCAGAACTAATTATGCTGTTGCTGATCCTTTAACTAGAATTTGCCGTCAATTTAATTATTTGTCAGACTTTATTGATTTTTCTTTAAATTCTTGCGTTATAAAACGGAATATTATTGTTTTTCTCAATTCTTAACTTTTCCTATATTTATTGTAATAATTACATTATTCTTGAAGAAACTGTTTGTAATTGTATTTATTTTTATTCGCATCTATTTTTGTTATTAGTCAGTAGGGAATTTGTCCATTGACTTAAATAAATAAATAAATAAATAATTGTTATTGTTTATGCAAAGGGTGTAAACAAGAGGAATAACAAAGAAAAGCAATTGTTGTTGTTTACATCAAGTTGTGAACAGTGGCACACAGAATTGTGTGAATAATAAAGAATTTTTATTAAAACTAAACACAAATTTATTTTTATTTGCAATCTACGAGCTTATATTTTAAACGTTTTAAAAAGGTATAAAACGTAACAGTATGTTGTGCACCCTTCATAAAGGTATACCAACCACACTTCCTATATAAAGTCTGTAGAATGTACAAACTTCCTTAACTTTTGTCAATCCACTCCTCCAAGACGAGTTGGAAATTGTGTATTGGGTATGTCATCGCCTTTTTGGCATACTAGCATCCCGTATCCTTCGATGCTAGTGCGCCAATTGTCATTTTACTACTCCATATGGGATGAGTTATCTCTTCAAAGCTCTTCTTTTTAAGCAAAGATCAAAGCACCTTTGAAAGTACAGGCATGGCAGTAGCAAAATTAAAGTGCAAAAACCCTTCTGACAATAGTTGTTGGAGACATAATAATATTTCCCTTAAAGTTCTTGCCATTCCCATTACATTTAATCCGAAGCGTTGTTAAAATAAAAAACGGAGCTCCTTGATCTTTTCGTATATTTTTTTTATTTTTTATTTTTTTTTTAATAAATTGACATTGTTTTTCCACTCTCCTCTCTCTCACACCACAATGGGTGATGTATTGTAACAATTTTTGTTATTTTTTATGATTGTCATCTATTTTTAGAACCAATTTTTACTTTTCGGTTTAGAAAACAAATTCATTTTATTTCCTTCGTTCCCTTATCTACACAATTCCACTTCGTTGGTTTTAAACACGATATGTTTTTTGGGGGGGTGAAAATAATAAAAAAGAAAAAAGAAAATTCGAAAGTCAATAACAAACCCAATAAGCCGAACGAAGTGGTTTTAAATGTAAGAAGAAATTGTATTCATTCCAATTTGACAGTTTACTAACGTAAACTCAAACGCCAGATAGGTTTTTGTCGCATCTTCAAGTAAGGTAAAGCCGAATTTCATCATCAAATAACTGAATAGATCACAGGAAGAACAATTTTTGACTCGAAATTCGTATTTATCTTGTTGGAAGAGACCCTTTCGTGTAAGACTTCTTTGAAACATATTTCTTCTGTTTGGTCTCAAACAGTCGGTTCTACTCGTACGGTAAATAAAATTATGAACGTTTTTACTGCGACTGTCTTCTGTCTTCGTCCTTTACGCCGGTTTCTAGTAACTCCCCGTATCAAATACCCGTCTCGCCAGAACATCCTCTTTCATCCGAACGACGAGACCGAGCCAACGTAGCCGCTGAATGTTAATACGTTGCGCCACGTCCACGCCGTTAAGGAGCTCATACAGCTCACTATTGCATCGGATGTGGAAATCATCGCCAACTCACACTGGACCGAAGATCTTACATAGGACTTTTCCCTCAAACACTTTCAAGACTGCATCTACATCAGAACTTAATAGCGTCCATGCTTCTAAGCCATAAATAAGCACGGGAAGCATGAGCGACTTATGGACATCTGAGACTGTTCATGAATATCGAAGATAGCGAGATATTCATCGACTACCGTCATATGGGTCCTTAGACACGGAGACATTGAAGGTAACAACAAAGCTAATGCAAGTGCAAAGGCTGGTACAAGAGAAAGCTCAAATGAAATTATATGTGGGATTGGCAGTCCTCTGCAGGGGGGCAAACTAAAGAATTTATACAAGCGTTACATATTTGCAAAGGAAATATGGAATAATGACGCCACATTGCCGGACAAATCGGACCTGATATGGGCATATGCAGTACAAACAATTTGATTTAACACAACCAGAGAAGTCGACGTAGTCTAATGGGTAGTGTGTTGGTTTATTAGACGTAAGCCCACGGTTCAAACCCCAGGTCAGACATCAAAACGAAAATATCAAAAAAATATTTCTTCGGCGACTTCCTCTCAGCAGATTTCTGGCAAAAACGCTGAGCGTCAAATAAAATTTGCTATGAAAAGTTTCTCAAAAATGTGTCGTTCGGAGTTGTCTTTAAACTGTAGGCCTCGCCACTAATGTATAAAATTAACACACACAACTTGAGTGGTGTGAGAAGCTCGGTCGTAATCCTGACTGAGGGGTTGTAATGACCAATTATGCTTGTATGAATGAGTTTATCTTAAGTGCCTTCGAACAGCTACAATGAGGTGCTGGTCTCTGGTTGCTCACGCCAGGAAGCTGGAAAAATCTTGTAACGACTTTAACAGGAGCTGTAATAACGAGGAATTTGTTGTGCACGAAGAAGCTAACCTAGTTTAGGTATCATAGACTTAAAGTTAAGCAGAAATGAGCTTAAATTAAGAGATATTTCTGCTTATTGGGTATGCATAAATGTGAGAAAATGTTGTTTTTGCTCTTCTAGGTTTATTGGGTGAAAACAATTTAAAATGTTTCATCTCGTCTATATCAAATTATTTTTAAAATAGAGACCCCAACTCTCTAAAATTTAATTAAAAAAATAAAAAAAATAAAATGTTTTCATAGCAAACCTCCTGTTCCTAACAGATGATATTGCAAGTCATTCCAGCTTTCTCTTATTGCCTCCCAAATAAATGCTAACAATTGGCTGGGATCCAAGAAGAAAAAGGAAGGAAAAATGCATTCATTGTGCGGTTGCCTTGTCTAGACAATTCAAGCTCGATTTTGTTTTCCTTTAGAAAAAACAACCAACAAATTTTGGTTTGGAATTCTTCTCTTTTTCTCTTGGTTTTGTTTTCTATTTTGGTTGACTGTTTTTTTTTTTTCTTTATTTAACGGTAAATGTTGCCATTTATATGAAAACGTTTTGCGGTATCAGACATCATAAGGCGTAACGTAATGGAACGTAACGTAAACAATAATGTCTTGCTGGGAAATTTATTTTTAAACACCTTTAAAGTGAACAAAAAATAACCGGTTTTAACCGCCTAAAATTAGGCAATAAAAACTCAATTTAAACGTAAATACAATGGCAAATTTCCAAATTCAGTTTTTATTGAACTTTTTTAAGAATTTCTTTCTTTTTTTCGGTTTAAAATAACATCAATTTAGTTTGACAAGAAACCCATGGGCAGGGGTAGATGCGTAACATTTGCAGAAAATAATTCTTTTTTGCCATACAAAAGGCAAACATTAAATGGCTTTTTAATGTTCTTCTTAAATATTTAAAGTATTTAAGCCAAAACGCAAATTGAATGACTTCATTGTGTTTGGAAAATATCCAAGGAATTCTCTCAATTTATATAGAAAAACCACTTTAATTACACACTCAAGACCTCAAATCTTTAAATATTTCCGTTTCTTAATTGAAAAAATCATCGTCATCATCATCATAATCATCTTCGGCAAGAGCAACTTAAAACAACCACAAGAATTCATTTATAAATCTTACAGAGAATACAATTCAATTGAAATTGTTCTCCTGCTTAAATTGTTTTTTAATATTGGACGTTAAGACCAACAACAACAACAACAACTGGCTTTTATTGAAGGCTTGAAATCTTAATATTTTTGTTTTCCATTTTATTACAGAAAATAAATTCTAATTGATGAGGGAAACTGCGAAATAATAATAAAAAATAATCCGATTAAGACAACCATATAATGGAAAAAACAAAAATGAAAATCTAATAAATTTCCATGGAAAATAAGATAGAAAAACAATAATTATGATAGCATAAGCAAACATGTAATAGAGTTTTTTTGTATGTGGCTTATAAGAGGGCTAAGCTATTCTAGCGACTTCAACCTAAGATATATCACATCTGGACCATATGTTCGTAACCACTGTACAGGCAAACTAGGTTAGTTTGCTGCTAACAGTCAATTATTTTCAATATTGTTACGTTTTCTAAACCGAAAAGTAAAATTTGTTTCTAAAAATAGATGGACAATCATAAAAAATAACAAAAATTGTTACAATACATCACCCATTGTGATGTGAGAGAGAGGAGAGTGGAAAAACAATGTCAATTTATTAAAAAAAAATAAAAAATAAAAATAAATATAAGAAAAGATCAAGGAGCTCCGTTTTTTATTTTAACAACGCTTCGGATTAAATGTAATGGGAATGGCAAGAACTTTAAGGGAAATATTATTACGTCTACAACAACTATTGTCAGAAGAGTTTTTGCACTTTAATTTTTCTACTGCCATGCCTGTACTTTCAAAGGTGCTTTGATCTATGCTTAAGAAGAAGAGCTTTGAAGAGATACCTTATCCCATATGGAATAGTGAAATGATAATTGGCGCACTAGCATCGGAGGATACGGGATGCAGGTATGCCAAAAGGCGATGACATTATGACGATCTAAACAACTCGTCTTGGAGGAGTGGATTGACAGAAGTTAAGGAAGTTTGTACAGGCTACAGACTTTATACAGGAAGTGTGGTTGGTATACCTTTATGAAGGGTGCACAACATACTGTTACGTTTTATACCTTTTAAAAACGTTTAAAGTATGACCTCGTAGATTGCAAATGAAATAAATTTGTGTTTAGTTTTAATTAAAATTCTTTATTATTCACACAATTCTGTGTGCCATTGCTCACAATTTTATGTAAACAACAACAATTGCTTTTCTTTGTAATTCCTCTGTTTATACCCTTTGCATAAACAATAACAATTACTAGACAATTATTCGACAGACCTTTGTAACGGATATCTTCAAATCACGATTACTCTCTTCAAATGCACCAGGTCTTCACACAGGACTGACTGAACTTCACTAATTCAGTCGCCTGCTTTGCCTTGTCTTTTATATGGCAGGGTAAACAGTCTGATGAATGCTCTTGAAGGCGAATGTTCGTGACTTCGCCTTCTCGAAATCTCTATAAATGTAAATATGGTTGTTTACATTCATTATTGTAGTTTTGTTGGTGTATTTTTGTTTACTTGTTTACCATTTTTTTATGCTGGTATTTGTTGTTATATTAAGCAGTACGACAATTTGTAAACAGGTTTGTTTACTGCATTGTTTTGTTTTTGTGAGTTTTGTTTATAATTTTAATGTTAAGCGATGTAAGAGCAAAACACCAGTATCTTGATATTTCATTTTCATAACAATACCTACTTATCGTCTTACGGATCTTACATCTACACACAATCCGCTTTTTATTTCACTTTGAGCAAAAAAAAAAAACATTTCTTACATTTGTCGCTTAAAAACTGAAATTAAAGAAAGCCATGAACAATTGAAACGAATGACATTCGAATGACATTTTTATAAAAGAAATACAGGGTGGGGCAAAACTCGCGAAGGGATTTGAAAAATTAATAACTTTTCTAATTTAATTTAATTTTTTTTTTATTTTTCTTTTTAGGACTTGTAAAATAAATCTGGGAGATTAATTATGGAAGGTTACAACGTTATCCAGCGAACCAAAATCAAAGAACTTTATTTTGAACATCATCGATCAATAATTCAAACTCAACGAGCCTATCGTCGTCATTTTAATGTGCGGAATTCACCATCCGAATCAATGATTCGACGCTTAGTGACACGTTTTCAGGAACAAGGCTCAGTAAGGGATCTTCCACGAAGCGGAAGACCACATTCTGTAATTAATGAAGCAAATATTCAACGCGTTCTAGAGAGTGTTGAGGAGAATCCTGAAATATCAACTCGAAGGCGCTCTGATGAGCTGCAAATGTCTCGGCGGTCTTTATGCAGAATATTAAAGGGAAATTTACATCTTTTCCCATACAAGCTGCAGTTAGTGTAAGAACTAAAGCCACGAGATTCCCAAGAACGATTAAACCCCTTCGTGACTTTTGCCCCACCCTGTATTCTTCAAAGAAATTGCTTTGATCACCCTGTCGCTTATTTACTCCATTATCACCTCAATTATTATATGACAACAATGTTCTGCTTGCTGAGTTGCTACCAGAAACTTATTATTGCAGTTAGTAATTGTAAACGATTTATACTTCAAGGCTACGCATTGGCAATATTGGAGTTGTTTGCTTATAAACCTCCTCACCCTTAATCCTTCCAATTCGTTACTCCATTTGGCATACATCGTCTTGCGTTGCCGTCATGGAAATTGTGCAAATTTTACACACACACAAGCACACACCCTCATGATTTGGTAAATTGCACTTCATTTGTCACGGTTATCAACTAATTTCTTACATTTTTCTTCTTCGCTTTTGACACATTTGCATAGAAATTTACACTCAATACTATGCTACGCTACTCTACTACAGTGTTATTTCGCTTAAACATTTACATCCCCCCACCGCACCCCTTTCATAAAAAAACATTAAAGTAAAGCGAAGTGTTATTTAAATTTCGTTTTCTTTTCGAGTCCCTTTACTCGTGAACTTTATTTCAAATGAAATGGGAATCGTTGAAATTGAGGTTAAACTCCGTTGTTGTTGTTGTTGTTGGTGAATATAAATGTTTTTTCATTTGTTTTCTTTGTTTTATTTTTTTTTTGCCTTCGTTTTTAACAGCGTGATGTAGAATTTCTCTTTCATCTTTCAAAGGTCGTTAACAGTTTGTGTAAATAAAAGCATTTGAAATGCTTTATTAAAATAACAGTTTTTTCTCTTGTTTGTTTTTGTTTTTGTTTCTGTATGTACATATTATCACAGTAAATGAAAAAAACATGGCGTTCTTTTGTAAACCAAAAAAAAATCAGTTTTTGCCTTTGCATGGCTGATATTTTGCATAACAACGGAAGTCCTGCGGAATTTCCTTTAGCACAGGAGAGTGCCGTTTAGGCGTTTCAAAATTCTTTGTAAAGACAGCTAAGTTGTGTCCTATTTGCGGCTTAATTATTGCATGAAAGTGTTGTAACAAAGTCTTTAAAAAAAAAAAAAAAAAAAAAAAAAAAAAAAAAACTTGTTGTTTCTGTAAGCACTACAGATGTAAAACCATTAACTTAAATTGGAAAAACAAACAGACTTGGTTGCCTTTCTGTATAGCAATTAGGGAGTGAATGTGAATATCGAAGTCGCCCTGGTCTTGTAGGTAGTGTGGTGGCTTATTAGATGTGAGGCCACTGTTCAAACCCTAGGTCAGAGATCTCCAACAGAAGGAAATATTAAAAAAAAAATATTTCTTGGGCAACTGCCTTTCAGCAGATTTCTGGCAAATACTCTGAGCGCCAAATAAAATTGCCCTGAAAAAGTTTCTCAGAAATCTAAAGTTCTGAGTCGACTTTAAACTGTAGGTCCCTTTACTTATACATAAAATTAACACACACAACATGAGTGGTGTGGGAAGCTAGGTCCATAATCCTGACTGAAGGGTTGTAATGAACAATTATGTAAGTACAGGTAGGCCTCGTTGAACACGGGGGTTACGTTCCATGAAAATACCGTGTTAAGCAAAATCGTGTTAAGCGATACAAGAAACCAATACAAAAAGAGGGGTTACGTTCCATGGTTTTCAAAAAAGCAAATTTTATTAATTTTAATTTTGTTTTTAATAATATATACATACATGTTAATCCATATCTACGCATAAAAACAAAAATATTACATTCAATTAACTTAATAATTCTTGAAATATTAAAAAAAAAATATTTCACTACAGTAATATTAAAAAAAAAATAAAAATACATAACCATAAAATTTAATCTTCATCACTGGATAGATCTATCCGACGTGGACGCTTTTGTAGTGATTCAATGTTGTTACTTTTTTCTTTAAAAAAAAATCTGTTATCTTTGTCTGATCATTAGAAAGATTTTTGTAAACTGCGCACAACCGAGGCGTTTTTAGTGTTAACCGAAAATGTGAACCAAAATGTGAATCGCGTTAGACCGAGCCCGTGTTAAAAAGAGTACGTGCTAAGCGAGGCCTACCTGTATGTACATTAGAGCGACTAAGGTTGTATGGAAGCGAAATTCGTGCAAAGTGTACCCCCCCTTAAAATGAACATTGGTATTTTTTATGATGACATGTAAAATATTTCGGCTCCAGCTTTGACCTCTCGTGAGCTGGACCATTTTGAAAAAAGGTCTATTTTTGAATGTTTTCTTAATTTAAAAATCTGTTTCCTTACCAACATATACAATATGTATATCATAAGAGAGGTTTTTTTAAGGCGCTTCCAACTGTATATACAATTTGTCCAAAGACGATCATCCATGTTCTTTTTTAAGGATATTCTGTAAAAAAAATGGTTTTTGAATTTTTTGTACGGGGTTGTTTGTAATAAAAATGCCAAATTAACATATTTTAATCTTTAGTCGATTTAATTAAATACGGGTCTCAGCTTTTTTTGAAATTCGCGCAAGTTCGCGTTTTGGCCAGATTTTTTGCGCCGCTCTGCCCTTATCCGAAGCTGCCCATCTACTGTTGGCAAGGTCCACGATTGCATTGTTAATCATAAGCCCACTGGTACTTAAAGGGATCCCCAATGTAGAGAATTCATCAGAGAGCTCGACGGTCGTGCCCCTTCTGGCCAATTCATCCGCTCTGCAGTTGCCGGGAATGTCCTTATGTCCCGGTACCCATGTGATACAAACATCACATCGGTTCGCCATCTCATTGAGACATCTGTGACAGTCGTATACTGTCTTGGAGTTTATCACACTAGAATCCAGCGCCTTGATGGCCGCTTGGCTATCGGAAAGTATAATGATCCTTCGCTTGCGAACATTTTTGTACGCAACAATTTTCACCGCAGCTTGAATAGCCGAAACTTCCGCCTGAAAGACACTGCAGTGATCTGGTAGTCTCATAGACTTGGATATTCCGATTGATCTCGAATAGATGCCAATACCAACGGCTCCTTCTAATTTGGAGCCATCGGTGTAGATTTGTGCGGCATTTCTCGTTAGGTGCGCCACACCCTTTCCCCAGTCTCCCCTTTTCGGGATGGATGTCCTAAAATTCATTGAGAAGTCATATCGCGGTGTCATATAGTCTATGCTTCCGACAATATCAGCTCCCTCAAGTATCCTTGTATGACCAATGCTCGATGCATGCCATTGTCCAGTCGCCCAGAGACGCCTACTGATCCTAGCCGCCACACCCCTGCAGTATAGGTCGAGCGGTAGAAGGTATAAGCGATTGTAGGAGTAGTGCGCAGGGCACCACTAATAATTATGCAAGCAGATCGTTGTAGCTTGCGTAACAAGTTCAAGTTCGTTGTCCTATTCAGGGATTCCCAACACACCAGGCATCCGTAGGTCAGGATAGGTCTGACCACCGCTGTGTAGATCCAGTGAGTCATCCTAGGTTTCAGGCCCCATTTCTTCACCAACACCTTGTTACAGGCGTAGAGGGCGATGGAGGCTTTTCTTAGTCTGTTAGTGATGTTCGGTTTAAAGGAGGGTACATCGAGCACTTTTTTGGTGAGTCGCTCTAATGTATATATGTATGTATGTATATGAATATCTTTTTAAAAATATTTTCAAAAATTAATAACAATTCAAAATTCTACCGTAAAATAATGTTGTGTTCACAGATTTCCTATTCAAAAATTTTTTTCCATAACTTTTGAGCAACATTTAAGATTTTTCCTTGAAGTCTTTAAATCTCACACCCCTGTTGGGAGTACAACAGCTTTAAGAGAAATTTAATATTTCTTCAGCACAATTGTTGACAATAATTTAATTTTAAATCACGAAAATAAATTTTTACTGTAAAATGGAATTAAATTTCACAAAAAAATCGTATTTCTTCTGCTTGTACACGCTCCCCCATACATGATTGTGAGTATGCTGCTCTTAAAAGTGAATGAAAGCGACAATGAAAACGAAAATGAGAATGAAATTTAATATCCTTTAAATAAAAACGCTTTACTCCTCCGTTGTTAATAGCGACTGTTTTTGGTGTTTTTGGTAATTATAGATAGACGGTGTAAAGAAGAGAGGAGGAGAGATGTGAAAAGTAATTATGAAATGAAATTTCTTTTTAAAGCGACAAATGAAAGCAGTTTTAAGGAAAATTATAATGTGGAAACGTTTGAAATTAGAATTAAAAGGTAATTTGATCCCAACAATAAAAAAGAGAGAAAATATTAAAGATTTTTAAATTTCGTGATATTTTTGTCGTTTAAAATATAAAAAAATATAATAATTAAATAAATAAATAAAAATAAAAATGAAAATTTAAGGCATAAAGCAATGGTAAGGATGTCAACTAGGGTTGCCAGCCTGGCTGGACTTGGCTGGATTGTCCAGCTTTTTTAATGCTTGTCCAGCTTCAAGCTAAAATTTAATTTGTCCAGCTAAATAGAAATTTTTTAGTACACTGCAATAACTTGGGCAATAATTTTCATGTTATCTTTGTCAAATCATGTTAGCCAACACTGATTCTACATTTGTTATACAACTAAGTTATGATTTCCCTCTTCTATCATCACTGACGTAAAAATTATCTACACAAAACCAAAATTAACATTTTCTCAGAATTTTTTTATGTCCAGCTTTTTTTGTTTTGTCCAGCTTTTTAAAACCTAATGTCCAGCTTTTTGCGAATCGGAATCTGGCAACCCTAATGTCAACACTTCTAGAAAAACTCCAAGTTTTTTAAAAAATTTTATATTTTTTTGGTCTGAAAATTTTAAAATTTCACACAAAGATTTATAATCACAAGTTTGCACGTAAAGATTAACATGCTGCTCTAATATCGGGTGATTTTTTAGCTATTATCTTTTTGGCAACACTGGTTTAAACAGCTCACGCACGTTTCGTGTTTTGTTTCACTGTCAAACATCTTCAGTTTGGTCTATAATTTAATCATGAATCGTCTTACAAACGAACAATGCTTACAAATCATTGAATTTTATTATCAAAATGTGCTCTTGGAAAGTTGGCCGAAGATCCACTTCTTTATCGAAAAATTGTGTTTAGCGACGAAGCTCATTTTTGGCTCAATGCATACGTAAATAAGCAGAATTGTCGATTTTGGAGTGAAGATCAGCCAGAAGCATTGCAAAAGCTACCAATGCATCCAGAAAAAGTCACAGTTTGGTGCGGTTTGTGGGCTGGTGGCATCATTGGACCGTACTTCTACAAAGATGCTGCGAGTCGTAACGCCTTTAGACTATTTTTTGTGGGGCTATTGGAAGACAACATTGAAGCATTTATTCGTGAGATACCGGCCGAAATGTTGGAAAGAGTATGCCAAAATTGGACTAAGCGGATGGACCATTTGAGGCGCAGTCGCGGTCAACATTTGCATGAAATAATCTTCAAACAATAAATTATATGGACCGTACTATCGTTTCAAATAAAGATTTCATGCATTTTCCTGAATTTTATGTGTTTTTTTTTTGAAAAATTTTCCTATAGCTCTTTAAAAATCACCCTATATAACCTGACGGTGTTTGATCTTATGTAGAGTGGGTACATTTCAGAAACACATCCTTCCTACAGATCATGATCCTCTTTTCGTTTGCAAAGGTCACCCTTACTAGCGACTTTTCTAGAGGTGAGTAATAAGTAAAGCAAATTGCTGTAGTCTAATAGGTAGTGTGTTGGCTTATTAGCCGTAAGGCCAGGATGTAAATCCCAGGTCAGGCATCAAAACGAAAATATGAAAAAATATTTCTTCGACGACTTTTTCTCAGCAAATTTCTGGCAAAAATTGCTATGAAAACTTTCTCAAAAATCTGTCGCTCGGAGTGGACTTTAAACTGTAGGTCCCTTTACTTATACATAAAAATTAACACACACAGCATAAGTGGTGTGAGAAACTAGGTCGAAATCCTGACTAAAGAGTTGTAATGATCAATTATGTATTATGTGTGTAATAAATTTATTGGCTTTGGTCTTGACTTAATTCTGATAGAGGATACAAGTTACAAACTTAATTATGACTTGAGGTCTATTTTAAAATGGGCTGAGGATAGTAACCTTATGCTCAATTCTGGAAAATCTTACATTTTACCAATCAGTAGATCGGAATATAATTTGAGTTATTTTCCGACCATCTACTTGGGGAACACATCTCTTTGTACGTTAGTAAGATTAAATACTTAGGATTTTGGATCAATTCCACCTTGTCATGCACTGACCATATTAATCATGTTGTGCGTAACGTATACCTCTTGCTTCGTAATTTACGAATGTCGTCTAACTTCACACCAGTTGAAGTTAAGAGGAAACTTATAATTCAATTAATACTTCCACTGATTAATTATTTTTTAGAGGTTTACAGTAAATTGGACTCCCTCTCACTACATAAGCTGCAAGTATCTTTTAATAATGCTACTGTGTATGGTTTAACTAGGTTTAGCAGTGTATCGTCCTGGAGGAAAATGATCTTGGGTTGTGACTTAATCGACTACCTTCGGATGCGAAATATTATATTCTTACATAATCTTCTTTATCGTAAGAAACCACCCTATCTCTTTGGGAAGCTTGTATTTGGTAGATCCACTAGATATACAACTCTAATTATACCTAGATACACTTACATCAATACTAGCAGATTGTTTTTCGTCAACGCAATTAATTTGTGGAATTCCTTACTAATGACTATTAAAAACATTTCGAGAAAGAGCAGTTTTAAGAAGTCACTTTTTGACTATATATACATTTGTCCTCAAATATTAAAAAAAAAAAAAAACTTTATATTACTTTTATTTTTTAAATTTTATTTTAGAAATTTTGTGTGAAATATAATTATTGCCTTTTTGTGTATTAGTTATATACTTTATAAAAAATTGCACTATAATTTAGGGAATACTAATGACCAATGTAATTTATGTATATCCTACTGAGCTATAAAAGAATAACATTCTTAGGGCCATTATTACAACTTGCCGTTAACTAAAGGGAGAATTTTAACGGGCAGATAAATTGTTTTTCATTATTATGAGTACCCAATAAGATAGAAGTGATCGTTAAGCTAAAGGGAAGATCATCCTACCTTTAACATTTAAAGGTCACTTTATGTTTGAACTTGCCATGTCATATACTATTTTCGATATGGCAGCTTCAAATTAAACAAAATGAGCATATACAACAAAAAAACGAAGTCCGCTGTTGCCACTGCGTTAAAAAAAAACTTGTTTAATTGAGCAGCTTTATCGACTTTGCTCCGGCACTGCCATATTTTAATTTTATTTTATCTGTAAGTTGTAATAACGAAAATAAGTTAAAGGTAACTTTGCCGTTCACTTTAGCTAAAGGTACCTTTAACTAACCCCAACTTTAACGGGAAGTTGTAATAATGGCCCTTAAAGTACTTATAAGCAAATAAATAAATAAATAAAATTCAAATTACATACACACATACATAATTGGTCATTACAACCCTTTAGTCAGGATTTTAGACCCAGTTTCTTAAATTTAGTTTAAAAAAATAAAAAAAAAAAAAATAATTGATTTGTATTCACTTCTGACCCCCCTCTGTAAATTATATTCAAATTTATTCCTACACTTTGTTTCCTTGTTAAAGCTTTAAAATTCACGCGATATTCAAAATTTAACAGCTTACTTCCGTTAATTTTAATAATAACAAAATAAAAAACGTGTATGTACGCGTATATGTATGTTTGTATTCATAAATTCCATCATTATAGAGCATGTCAGAGGAACAAAACAAATCTACTTTCATATTTATGATTATTTAATGAAAACAACATTTTTTACAATAAAAAAAAAATAAAAATAAAAAAATAAACAAAGAAAACTAAATAAGTAAACAGGAAGACAGGAAGAGAGGAGGAGAGTATTACTCTTGTGTACTTAAAACAGTAAATATTAACAACATTGTTAAACAACAACAACAACAACAATTTAACAGAGTCATAGAGTGTCTAGCAGAAAGAGAAACATCATTAACAGCAGTTACTTGTAACATAGATTGACTGTGAAATAGAAATTGTTTGTTATTGTTGTTGTTATTATGATTTTTTATTGCTGTTGTATTTTAATGGTTACTGTTGTTCATACATATTAATGCTTCTTCTGTCACATTCAGATGCATGTGTATGTGATACTTTTTGTGTGTTTTGGGTTTCCTGCTGTGTCTTCTTGCCTTGTCTTGCTTCCTTTACTTGAATACCAAGTATAAATGTGTGTGTCTACTCTATCTGTGTGAATATTTCCTTTCTATTGCTGACACAGGTAAACAGCACAGATAGTCTGCTGTTTAAAGCTTAAACATCACAATATTTGCAGTGTACTGGCATTCTTTAAAATGGCATCTACAAGGAACAGGAAGCAAATTTAAGAGAAAAAAAATTATGAAAAAATAAATGAAAATATTAAAACTAGAAAAACATAACGTGTAAGAGAGAGCAGAAATATAAATTTAATGTAATAATGCCGTGATTAGCAACCAGCCAGCTAGTCAAAGGCTATATTCACACCAGAACATTTTTTAGTTGCACAATTTTTGTTCTTTTCAATTCTCACGGGATGAATATTAGTTTGGCAGCAATATATACATACGTACATATACGCAGCTTTGTATGTATTAGTGTTTTTTGCATTAATTTGATATTTTAAAAATGTCCGTGTATTAGTTTTGTGCTGGTGATGTGGGGTTGTAGCTGGTGGAAACTTTACGCCACCGAAAAACCATTCTCTTCACCCCTCTTGCCTATAAACTATCATTTTACGCCAGCACAAATGTTCTAGTGTGAATTGGCTCAAACAGCAACAGCATTGTCACTTCCCATCCCCGACATTTTTAAGTAGCTTTGCATAGTTCTTCCTTGTGTTTTTCCATGCAAACATTCATAAGCATATTTTCTACTTTTTTTTTTTGCTTCATATTTATTTAATCAAAATTATTGTTGTTTATATTTCGAAATAAAATATGCTTTTTGAAATTGCTTATGAAATATGCTGAAATATTTAAATTAAAAAATTTCAAACAAATATTTTGAAGACACGTGCAGCATAAGGGCATAAACACATAGACGCAAGACAGCGCACATTGGGGTTTTTGATGCCTAAAATGGGAATTAATTGGAAAATGAAATTCTTGAGTACCAAATATTTTTTGATATGAGCTAAAAGTACACAAAATTCTGCAACACTGTCTTAAAAAATGTGTCTCTAGCAAGTACCGTTACATTACTACGTCTTTTTGAAGTTTGAGTTTTTTGATGTTTTTAAAATCTTTCATGAAAAAACTAAATTTTCAATGTTTTCAAAATTAGTTTTCGGCAAGTTTTTAAGTAAAAATATTAAAAAAAAATTTGGAGCCTTCAACAACAGGTGATTGAGATTATATTTGCTTCGTTGTTTTTTAAGTTTATATAGTTTTGTTATTTTTAAAAAAATTTTTTGTGAAGGTCTATAAATATGCTAATTTTATAGCATATATGGAAAAATAGTTGTGAGTTAAGCAAAGTTAAGCAAAAAAAAATTTTTTTTCTTAAACCTCAGACCACTTGCGAAATAATAGTAAAAAAAATTGTTTACACTTTCTTGCACCTGATTAAAAAAAAATGAAAATATATTTGTGAACTTATATAATTTTTGTCTATTAATTACCAATTTTTAAAGAAAAGCAACACAATGCAGTAGATGTTTGCATTTTTTTTGTGGATCAAAAAATAAACTACGGATTCAAGAAGAGTTCAGAGCTAAAACTGGGTTTATTATTGATCGCCCGAAGCCCGGTTTTGGAAATTCCAATAACGGCAACATTTTTCAAAATGCATCTCTTTCATCAGAAATTATAAAAGTAGATGAAAAACTGATAAGACGAATGCATACAATTATGATTACCGTATCTAGTGGCCTATAAATTAAAACTGAAGCGTTTTCGAGATTTTACTCTAGATACCGCAAAATATTTTTTAAAATTATATCCTTGGTATTATATGTCCCCAACGAGAAGCCCGAAACAAAGACTTCAAAAATTTTAGGGAGAATTATTTTCGGAGAAGCTCACGAGAAAAATCTAATGAAGATATTTTTAACATTTCTATGTTCAATTCTAATATTATCTGGTTGGTAGATAATCTTTGAGAGTAGGATTATAAAATTTTGTCAGAAAGCAAAGCAGTCCATCAGAATCAATCAAAAACTCAATTTTGAATTTTTTGGTTGTTAGGCCCTTATGCATTTCAGGTCACGATTTTTATTTTTTTTTTATTATGGATTCATCTTCTTTAAGCGAAATAAACCAAAAAAAGTTAAAATAAGCAACCGCTCTCACGATTTAATTCCCATTTTAGGCATCAAAAACCCCAATGTGCAGCGGCTCGGCAGTTCGGCAGAAAATAACTAACTAACTGTTTACTGTTTACAACAAACTTTGAATATGAGTAGAAGAGGTTCCATGATATTAAAATAGTCCCAAAAAACCGTTGCCATAACCTTACCAGCCGATTGAATTGTTTTTGCCTTCCTTGGGGCACTTCCTCCAGCTTCAGTCCATTGTTTGGATTGTTCTTTTGTCTCTGGAGTATAGTGGTGGATCCATGTCTCATCAACAGTTATGAAACGACGCTTAAAATCCATTTTATTTCGCTTAAAACGATCCAAACAAGCTTGAGAAATGTTCATTCTTATGAGTTTTTGGTCGACTGTTAACAAATGCGGCACCCATCTTTCAGAAAGCTTTTTCATCTGTAGTTCTTCACACAAAATTAAATGGACTCGATCATTTGAGATGCCCATGATATTAGCAATTTCACGCACTTTTATTCGTCGATCATTTAATACCATATCATGCACTTTGGCTACAATTTCTGTTGTTGTTGCTGTTTTGGACGTCCACTGCGTGGTTCATCTTCAATGCTTGTACGACCACGTTTAAATTCAGCAACCCAATTTTTTACTGTTGCATATGAAGGAGCACTTTCACCTAACACATTCACCATATCATTATGAATTTCTTGTCCCGATAAACCTTTTTTTTTATGGAAATATTTAATGACAGCACGCATTTCTAATTTTTCCATTGTAAAAAAATCGCGGATGCGTCTTTTTTGAACACCTGTTTCTATATGAAGGAGTTGCCAGATCGAAACAAAATTTAACATGTGTTCATAACAGAGATGGAAGTTTCCAAAACACTTAACTTTTTTCTATTTATACCGCGCTTTCTGTGCTAGGCTAAGAACTTTCCGAACTGCCCTCGTAAGTATGAATGCGTATAAGTCTTATAAATTATGAATATGATTCGATTCTACACATATTTTTAAATAATCATTGCTGATCTCTGAATCTCTCTGATCTCTGATGTATACTTATGCGTGTGCCTATAAATCTAAAATCTTTTTTCAATTTTAATAGAATGGCTTCCAGTAGCTGGGAGATATGCTTTTAAAATAAATTGAATATGATTACATAGATTAAAAGAGATTTTCTTTTCATACATATACATATGTATTTACAGCTGCACATGAATTTTCTTTTGAATTTTTTAAATCTAATTTCGTATATAAAATAAAAAAATTAATTTTTGTTTTGTTTTTGGTGAATAAAAAATAATTTCATTTAAAAATTTAAATCTACGGCTACTTACCGTATGCTGCTCTTATTAATTTTTTCAGTTGTTTTTTGTTGTCGACAGAAAATTTTTTGTACAAAAAGTTTTGTTTACAAATCACAAAATACCGTTAAACAAAATACATAACAAACACCAATACCAAGATACACACACACACAGACACAGATTATATACAGAAAATATTCCAAAGTGTTTTGAATTTACAATTTTTTTTTTTTTATTTTTTTTTAATTTTTTGTTGTTTTTGGAGTTTTTAATTTAATTTTATATTTAACGTTACGTTAGCGTTATTAAATATTTACAAAAAACGTTCAATTTTTTTATTATTTTTTTTTATAATTTTTTTTTATTATTTTGAATTCGTTTTGGATGTGGTTGAAAGCATTTTCGTCGTTTTGTGGTTGTTTTTTTTTAGAGATTTATTTGGTTTTTTTTTTTTTTGATTTTTTATTTTCGTAGAGGGTGGGTGTAACGAAATATACACAGAGAGCGAAAAAAAAAGAGAAAAACAAATTGAATTTTCATTAGTTTTGTAATAAAAGCTGCTTGAATTTTTTTTTTTTTTTTTAATTTTTTTATTTCATTTTAATATTCGTTTTTAGATTTTGTTTGTTTTTTTTTTATATTTTATTTAACAAAGCAATACAAAAGCAAGGAAAATATATTAACAGGGATAGCAGCAGGGTATAGAGTGCTAGTGCAATCATAAAGGAAATGCTTTTGCTACAGAAAAAAAATGTTCTTCAATGAAATATTCACAGTGAAATGCATGAAATTTAAGCATAAGAAAGAGATGTTATTTTTTTTTTTTATTTTAGCAACAAATAAATAAGCTTCTATGTATAGCTGTAATAGATTATGTTTTAAGATTGAACTCTGTTAGGTTCAAGCAATACAAATAAAAGCTGAAACATGACAAAAACTACAAACAACTTTACTACTTTAAAGCAGTAGCAATATGTATAAATGAAATGAATTTAATTTTATTACATTTTTTTCAATTTAAAATTTCTACAAAGTTTGTTCAAATAAGTTTTATTAACCCTGGACGGTTACTCCTCGTCGAATCGACGAAGCTCATTCACACTTTATCATATAACTCTTTTATGGTTGTCCAAATTTTGCTCTTTTTTTCAACAACGTATTTGACAATAAAAGCTTGCAGTCAGTAAACAAAAAAAAAATTATTTTTTTGTTCGTCGATTCGATTTGTACAGTAAGGTACAAAAATGACCATCCAGGATTAAAAAAATGGGTGGCCCGGGTACGTTTACTCACTACAAGCTTTCGTAATCAATCAACATTGTTTATAAAAAGTACGAAATTTAATCAAACATAAAATAATTATAGGATAAAGAGTAAATGAGCTTCGTCGATTCGACGAACAGTAACCGATTAGGGTGAAAGTGTTCGTCCATTCAACCAAGAGTAACCTGAATGTACAAAATAGAAGAGTAACCGTCTAGGGTTAAAGAAAAATAAACATTAATTCCCCATCAATACAATACACTACGAAGCATTTGCGTTAAAGAATTTTGATAAAGAGCTCAGCTCTTCTAGCTTGGAGGCCTTTATCTTCTCAAGTTAAACACAGTTTTGTCTCGCTATGGCAAATGCAAGAGACATTGCTTCTCTCAAACATACTCCTTAAAGCCACATTTACGGTGGGCTATGCCTACATATCGCTGAGTAAAAACCATTTTTTCTGCCTGTTAAAAACTGATTCGGAAAGGTAAGTGTCGTAAGTCGTAAGGGAGTCGCCTTAGTCTAGTAGATAGTGTGTTGGCTTATTAGTCGTAAGGCCACGGTTCAAACCCCAGGTCAGACATCAAAACGAAAATCTGAAAAAAAAAAAATATTTCTTCAACGACTGCCGGCAGATTTCTGGGAATAACTCTGACAGCAAATAAAATTGCCATGAAAATTTTCTCAAAAATATCTGTCGTTCGGAGTCGACTTTAAACTGTAGGTCCCTTTACCTATAGATAAAATTAACACACACAACATAAGTGGTGTCAAAAGCTAGGTCCATAATGACTGAAGGGTTGTAATGACATTTCGTGGCTTCAAAAGTATGGAACTGGAATTCGACATCTGTCAATCTAAGTTGTGAAACCAATTTTTATCCTTTCAGTTGAAAGTCTGACATTGACGAATATGGATCGCTTAACTATCACACAACGCATAAAAATTATCAAAACCTATTACAAAAATGGTGATACTGCCACAGCCACGTATCGTGCTTTAAGAGGAGATTATGGTTTACATAATCGTCCAACTACGCAAGCAATTGGCAAAATTGTGAAGAAATTTAAAGAGACTGGAGTGGTTACAAATATTGATAGGCCTGTGCATCATTGTTTCGCTCGTTCCGCTGAAAATATCGCTATTGTAAGTGAAAGTGTTGCCGAAGATCCGAATGTGTTGATTCCTCGTCGTTCTCAGGAAGTAGGACTGTCTTTCGGCACATTATAGCATATTTTGCATTTAGATCTACACCTACATCCATATAAAGTCCAGCTCACGCAACAACTGAAGCCAGCTGACCATTCACAACGTCGTCGATACGTGGAATGGGTGCTTGAACAACAGGCGGTGGACGGCAATTTTTCGAACAAAATTTTCTTCAGCGATGAAGCACATTTCACACTCGGTGGGTATGTTAATAAACAAAATTGCCGTATTTGGGGTTCTGAGAATCCTCAAGTAATTGAAGAGAGGCCATTACATCCAGAAAAAGTCACTGTTTGGTGAGCTCTTTGGTGAGAAGGTGTGATTGGACCTTACTTCTTCGAAAAAGGCGATGGAACGACTGTCACCGTCAATTCGGAGCGTTATGGTCATATGATAACCGAAATTTTTTTGCCTGCTATTCAAGAATACAACCTGGAGAATATGTGGTTTCAACAAGACGGTGCCACATGCCACACAACTCGAGCGAATATGGCTTTATTGCAAGAGACATTTCTTGGCCGCGTAATTTCTCGTCGTGGCGATATAAACTGGCCACCAAGATCATGCGATTTGACACCATTGGACTTTTTTTTGTGGTGCTACGCGAAAGACCGTGTTTATGCAGATAAACCTTCAACTCTTGAGCACTTAAAAACCAACATTCATCAAGTTATGGCTGAGATACCGCCCAATATGTGTCAAAAAGTGGTCGAAAATTACCTCAAAAGAATCAATGCTTGCAACACTTCGCGTAGAGGTCATTTAAATGATGTAGTGTTTCACACATAATGTCAACGTTCAAACTTTACAATAAAAAAGAAATATCATGACAAAAAATATTTTATATGTGTTTTATTTACGTTAACTTTTGAAACCACCAAATGGATAACCCGATATATGTATAGCTGGGACTTTTATTTGCATGGCGAAAGCCTTACTTTTTGAACACACCTCGTACAGTAAATTATATTAAAATTAATGACATACGATAAATAAAATATGTTTTCTAAGCAATGTTAAATACAATGTGAGTTATTTTTTTATAAAAGCCACACTCATTAAGGTTCATGCTTGAATTCCTTTACAAATAATGTGAAACAAAAAAATGTCACAGAAATTCATGCAACATGATCTCGTTAGTGATTTTATTTATTTTTTTTTTTTAATTGCAGATGAAATTTTAAATAAATTTTCTATGCCTTATACTGACAGTCTCTCAAAGAAGTTGTCTTCAACCATATCATATGACGATACAGTAATTATGCTTAAAAATTCTACATTTTAATACGCGTTTCTGAAATAAAAACATATGTACATATATGTTATTTAGGGCATGGCCATATGCCTTTGATCTCCTATCGTACAATATTGTATCCAATGTTGACAACGAAAATGTCTCTCTTCCTCTATAACCTACACAACATACAGTGAGCGTCAAAAGAACCGGTACACTATGTATAAAATTCTAACAATCAGCAAACCTAACTTTTTCCACTTAAGGACAGTGCCCGAAAAAATTTGACAATTTTACGAAATTTTTTGTAATTTTCTTTTGTTTCAATTTTATAAACTGGCAATGAAACTATTTTAAAGTAGAAATAACGGTAATTTATTAAAGTATATTATTTTTAATGTACACTTTCTTTTGACGCTCACTGTATGCAGCCACACATAGAAACAAAATTCAATTTAATATTGTATTTGAACAAAAGTAAATAAACAGACGTATTGACATATTGACAGATTGACAGTTTGACTGTTTGACTGTAAATTAAAGTGACATTAAGGATGTGTGCAATATCTAGGCAGGCAGGCAGGAGGCATATGTTTGGTGAAAGGAAATCTCTTTATGAATATAAATCTCTCACATGTTTATGAGAGTAATGGATGTGTGGTTGTTTAAATAACCCCCTGAGGAAATTAGCAATGAAACGAAACGAAATGCAAAAGAAAATCTTCAAGTACAAGAGTATATTGGATTGAAGCTTACAATTGAGTATTAAGCTGTTTCGAATTTTAGGAAAAACCTGTCAAATGCAGTACAAGTTTCTAGTTTTAGGGGACAGCTTACAGCTACGCACTAGCGGCTTATAGGCAGCAAAGGGAACACAAAATATTACAAATTTTTTTAATGTCAAAGTAGTTATGAAAACGAGCATGAATTTTCTCTTTTCGAAACCAAAAATTTTTGGTAAAAAGGACTAAAGATATTCAAATCTCAAGCAGTTTGAATACAAGCAGTAACGCTAACCAGGCGGCTATCCAAGCTTTGATATCCAATGATATCCATATCGGAACACTGTGACATTTTAGGCAACTGTAGAACATATTGTTACGAAAATGTAGAATCTATATACTGGTGTTTTGCTTTTACAGCACTTAACATTAAAATGGTAAACAAGTAAACAACAATACAACAACAACCACCAGCATAAAAAACATGGTAAACAACAAAAATGTTTACATTTATAGAGACTTCGAGAAGGCGAAGTCATGATCGAAGTCGCCGTAGTCTAGTAGGTAGTGTATTGGCTTATTAGACTGAAGGCCCGAGTTCGAATCCCAGGTCGGACATCAAAACGAAAATATGAAAATATTTCTTCGGCGACTTCCTCTCAGCAGATTTCTGGCAAAAACTCTGAGAGTAAACAAAATTGCCATGCAAAGCTTCTCAAAAAAACTGTCGTTCAGAGTCGACTTTAAACTGTAGGTCCCGCTACTCATGTATAAAATTAACGCACACAACATAAGTGGTCGTAATCCTGACTGAAGGGTTGTAATGACCAATAATGTATGTATGTATGAAGTCATGATCGTTCGGCTTCAAGAACATTAATTAGACTGTTTACCCTGTCACATAAAAGGCAAGGCAAAGCAGCCGACTGAGTTGGTGAAGTTCAGTCAATCTTGTGTGAAGACGCGGTGTGTTTAAAGAGAGTAATCGTGGTTTGAAGATCTCCGTTACAAAGACTTATCGAATAATTGTCTAGTAATTGTTATTGTTTATGTAAAAGAGTGCAAAGAGGAATAATAAAGAAGAGCAATTGGTGTTGTTTACATCAAGTTGTGAACAGTGGCACACAGAATTTTGCGAATAATAAAGAATTTTAATTAAAACTAAACACAAATTTATTTTTATTTTATTTACAATCTACGAGCCCATATTTTAAACGTTTTTAAAAGGTCAAAACGTAACAATATGAACTGGCCTGGCGTGGCATAACCCTCGAACGTTGGGAATCTTTCTAAAGTCTGTAATCTTATAATTGATAATGCGACAATGGATTCTATCAATAGATGCGAGGCTTCGGACATGGGCGGAACTGTGCCGAAAATCTAATCAAAGCTTCATGGAAGTTGCACGGATAGTCTGCTTAAAAGCCAAAGAAGCACGCTCAGTATGGTTGTCTGGGTCATTACGGGGCTTTGCATTATGGGCACGCATGCGAGGTACATCGATCTTAGACACCGCTTCCTGTAGAAGCTGCAAAGATGAGAAAGAGGGGGAGACTATTCTTCACATACTAGGTACATGCCTGGTATTATGTCGTATAAGAAAAGGTATCTTGGTGCCTACTATGTAAACGATCTGAAAGAATTGTCACGCATTGACATTGATAGTCTGAGTTGCTTCATCAAAAGCTCTGGGATAACGGAAAACTGTGGTATCACAATTTACTCTATGTAGGCTGAATATGTCCGTACCACCTCCTTCGATTGACAGCCAACTCTACCTACCCATCTACCTTGAATACCTTACGAATATACTTTCAAAAGACTTTGAAAGGACACCCGGCTTTCGAAATTCATTCCATTAGTTCTTGTACACAAAAATTTAAACGTTATCACGTTCATTTACTATAACGAAATGAAAAGCGTTTAAAAGTTATTTTCATTTAAGCGAAAATACCTTTTTTTATTACTTTTTTTGCAGCACTACGAAATAACAGTCGAATGCTGAGAAGCTGTAAAAAAATGTCAAAAAGATTTTTCGCTTTGGTCATCAGAGCGTATGAGTAATGCAATGCAATGCATGGCAATAATTTTTATTACGTATACGCTGAGTAAGTGAAACGTTTTCATTGACAATTACAGTGAATGTGCAGCAAACATAGGACGATTACAGTTGAAATTGCTATACAATTAAATTGCTTCAACGAAACGATGGCGAAAAGTTTTTGCAATAAAAGAAACAAAAAGAAATTGCAATAAAAGAGAAAAAAAAGATTTAAAAACTTTGAAGTAAACTAAGGGTCTTCATTAAATTCTTGAAGCTACGATTGCCAAACGCATTTTTATTGCCGTTGAGGTAAGTGCTTTCATTTAATTAAAACCAGTAAAAATTGTAAGTACTATACATATATTCGACTATACGAATACTTACAGCACAATGCTATAGAGAGTGTATTTACTAACCTAAGGTAATTACTTTATTTGTTAGTTATTTAGTTATTGGTATTGAATATAAAATTCTTTAGATCTTGGGAACTTATGCTTTACATACATAATTGGTCATTACAACCCTTCAGTCAAGATTACGACCTAGCTTCTCACACTTATGGAACTTATGCTTTATTTTAGACAAATTGAGTTTACTGAACAGTCGAGTATCGATATAACAAACGGTTGGTTTTTTTCTCATTCAGTTAATGCAGATGATAGGGCCTAAGGATGTATACAGGGAGGGTCAAAAGAAACTGTACATTAAAAAATATACAGTCATAAATTACCGTTACTTTAAATTTAAGACTGTTTCATTGCGAGTTTTTAAAATTGAAACAAAAAAAAAATTACAAAAAAATTTCGGAATATTGTTGAATTTTTTCGCGCACTCTCCCTTAAGTATTAAAAGTTGAGTTTGGTGATTGTTAGAATTTTATCCATAGTGTACAGTTTTTTTTGACGCTCACTGTCTTTTGAACATTTTTAAAATAATTTTGAACCGTACAACAGGATCAATATTTCATTTAGAAAGCATTTCTCTGAATTTTTTGTAAGTGTTGCAAACATCTTTATAAACTTTATATGCCTTAAATAACTCTGTTATGAAAGTAGGGTATAAAATAAATTTTTTTTATGCTTAACAGAGCACATTAAATAGTTAATTACACTTAGTTTAATTGCCATTAAATAAGAAAATAATTTTATTTCAAAAAGAAAGTGAATTTTGACATCAAAAGTCTACAGCAGTTTTCTAAAACGGAAAAATACTTTCAAATGGTAAAACATTCACATTTTATTGACAGGGTTACGACAGGGTTATTTGCAACCTACAGCATTGCAATGGCATATTACGTAAGCGGTGCAATTGGATTCATTGCTTTGTAGAAAACTGACGCTCTACAAGGAGTAACGACAGTCAGGCGGCTATCAAAGAACTGGAATCCAATGCGATGAAATCTAAGACAGTGTACAGCTGTCGCAGATATCTCACTGCATTCGCCATAAGCGGGAGCATGTAGTAGTTATTTTCAATTGAAATGGTCGAATTAACAGGGTTTCATATACCATGAGCTGTTCCCCCTTACAGTAGGCGTCAAAAAAAACTGTACATTCAAAAAAAAAAAATATTAATATTAATAAATTACCGTTATTTATACAGGGTGGGCCAAAAGAAACCAAGGGGTGTAAAAGTTTAATAACTTTTTTGTTTATTAATTTTTTTTTATTTTTTCTTTCAGATTATATAGGCAACACTTGGAGAATTTATAATGGAGAGGTTCACAACTGAACAGAGAACCAGAACAATAGAATTTTATTATTTAAACCAGAGATCAATTATTTTAACGCAAAGAGCATATCGTCGACATTTTAACGTCAGAATTTCGCCCTCTGAAGCGATGATTCGTTGCTTAGTTAATCGTCATCACCAACATGGCAGCGTAAGAGATTTGCCTCGAACCGGTAGACCACGTTTAAGTCGCACTGCGGAAAATATTGAACGAGTACAGCAAAGTGTTAACGAAGCACCAGAAACATCTTGCAGAAGGCGTTCTGCTCAGCTAGGAATGTCTCGTACGTCACTACGGCGCATTTTAAAAAAAGATTTACAGTTATACCCATATAAGGTGCAATTGGTCCAAGAATTAAAACCCGGATATCATCGGTAACGTCTAAATTTTGCAGTTAAATTTCAAGAGTTGGCCAGAAATGAAATCAACTTTATTGAAAATTTGATTATGAGTGATGAAGCTCATTTTCATTTGAATGGCTTTGTTAATAAGCAGAACTGTAGATTCTGGGGTTCTCAAAATCCAAGAGCCATTCATCAACGCCAATTGCACCCCATCAGGTGTACAGTATGGTGTGGGATCACATCTGAAAATGTCATTGGGCCCTACTTCTTCGAGAATGAAGATGGAAGTGCTGTAACCGTAAATGGAGAGCGGTATCGGTTTATGATAGAAAATTTTTTACGTCCTGCTCTTGAAAACAGACCTGGTATGTGGTTTCAGCAAGACGGAGACACTGCCCATACTGCCCGAGTCACAATGGCACTTTTAAGTCAAATTTTTGGAGAGCGAATAATTTCTCGAAATTCGGAAATTATTTGGCCAGCGCGATCGCCAGATTTGACAGCACCCGACTATTTTCTTTGGGGTTTTTTGAAGGAGAGAGTGTATGTGAACAAGCCAGAGACAATCCTTGAACTCAAGGCGAACATTGTTGCAGAAATTCGAACGCTACAGCCACAAGTTTTAAAAGATGTTATGGAAAATGCTCTAAAAAGAGCCCATCAGTGCGAAGCTGAAAACGGTGGTCATTTAAGAGACATCATTTTTCATACTTAGTGTAAAAAAATTTCCATTTTGTATACTATATAATCTGAAAGAAAAAATAAAAAAAAGTTAATAAACAAAAAAGTTATTAAACTTTTACACCCCTTGGTTTCTTTTGGCCCACCCAACAGTTTCAAAACTGTTACATTGCTAGTGTTTAAGAATGAAAAAAAAAAATTACAAAAAATTTCAAAATATTGTCAAATTTTTTCGAGCACTCTCCTTAACTGGTAAAAGATGAGTTTGGTGATTGTTAGAATTTTATCTTTACTGTACAGTTTCTTTTGACGCTCACTGTATATTGTACTGAACATTATCGATAGGCTACATTCTCTGAGTAGATGTATACATTACTATCTGTTTATGGTTCATGACAAATTCAATAGAGAGATCGGTACATATTTAGCTCCTGGACAAATAAAATCTTAAGGCAAATAATATTTGATCTCGATATTCCAAGTGGCTACTCTTAAATAAACCATCAAGTACTAGTACTCCTTGAAGTCGCCGTAGTCTAGTAGGTAGTGTGTTGGCTTATTAGACGTAAAGCCAGGGTTCGAGCACCAGGCCAGACATCAAAACAAAATACAAAAAGTATTTCTTCGGCGATTTCCTCTCAGCAGATTTCTGGCAAAAACTCTGAGAGTAAACAAAACTGCCATGAAAAGTTTCTCAAAAAATCTGTCGTTCGGAGTCGACTTTAAACTGTAGGTTCCGCCACTTATGTATAAAATTAACACACACAACATAAGTGGTGTGAGAAACTAGGTAAATAATCCTGACTGAAGGGTTGTAATGACCAATTATGTATGTATGTACTAGTACTCCTCAACAATTAATTACAAAAAAAGTTACATACATACATAATTGGTCATTACAACCCTTCAGTCTGGACCACGACTAGAGATCAGCAATGAGTGATTTTTAAAAAGATGAGTAGAGATAATGAGCTAAGACTAAATTTATTCAAAATTCAAAATTTATTGGATAAAAACTTCTGAAGGCACTGCAATGAGACTCTGTTCAATTACATTTTTTAAATCGAATTCACTCTTAGGAAACTAAATGAATGTAGAATCCTCGGTTTCCTTAAAATAATTTGTGCCTTTTAAAATAGAAAAAACAAATTGAAGTTTCTATTTTCGTCAAAAAATCTTATTTGATTTGTGAGAAAAGAAGGAAAACTTCTTATTTTTTTTTTTTTAGAATTCTTTGAGATTTGTCAATGGTACACCCTTTTAACCCTTTCCGTCCCAAGCAATTTCAAAATTGGAGGATTTCAATGAAATTTTTGGTATGTGATAATTTGTTATTAAAAAACACAAAAATGCATTTCTTATGTCCATACAAAGTTGGTGTCCTTAGAAAAAGGACATACACATATGTGTGTCTTGGGCTTTCACTTAGTGAAAATTCCAAAATTTTAATATAATAATAAAAAAAAAAACTTTTTATTTCATTCAAAAAACAAATATAAATTACTTAAAAAATAAAATATTGTGCAAGTCATGTATGTACTCGTATGTATATTAAAAACTAAAAAAGAAAACAAAAAAATAAAACATTCATTGGTTTCGATTTCTGTAAAACTATATCGACGTATGAAACTTCTTAAAGCAATTTTTATCTGAAGAAAGGCACAAATAAACATCACATTTTTCGCAGCGAGTTCATTGTTTTAACCTACACGCTCGTGCTGTCCTCAATTTGTCGACCACTGGCCAACGAAACCCGCCTTGTGTCGACTAATTATTTATCTGTGCTGCCTTCATTTTCATTGTCGGAGTGCGGAAATGGAATAAGTCATTCATCCCCGAATTCATCTGATAAAATATCGCCTTCAACTTCCGACAAAACACTAATTAATTTAAGTACTTCTTCTAAATCTTCTTTTTTCTTATTCAAATTATATTTTTTTGCTGTAATGACGATAAATTATTCCAGTAAAAACCCAAGCTCCACATATGTGTAGGCACATATTATGCTTACAAAAACTAAACAATTCTTGACGCATTTTAAAATATTTGTACACTAGAGCCCCGACTTGCGTCGATCCGATATGCGTCGTTTCGATTTGCGTCGCTTTTTAAAAATTGACAAAACTCAGCTTGCGTTGTTGCAATTTCAACTTGCGTCGATTAAATTTAGCCGAATTTGAAGGAATGGAAGAGGATGACATTAATGAACTTTTACTGTCTCACGATGAGGAGCTTGATAATGAAAATTTATTATCCATTAATATTCATCATGCTTTAGAAGATGATGTTATGATAATTGATAATACATTAGAGGAAAAAAAAATAACAATCTCCAATATTTCGAAAGCTATGCAATTAATTTGCCATGCATTGGATATATTTTCTGAAAACGATCCTGACGAAAATCGTAGCGAGGGCATAGCTGACCAAGCCATTAGTTGTTACAAGGAAACATATCAGCAAAAAAATCTCTAAAAATTCAACAAAACTTTTTGTTTACAAACCTGTAAGACCACGTAATCAAATGGAGTGTTGTTGATTTGAATTTATTATCTGAAGAAAGCACCACATAAACTAAACAGAGCACAATTTCTTCTTTAAAATTTATTTTTTTATAAATGAATTTTATTGATTTTTGTTAAGTTTTTTTTGCTATTTCTTTATAATAATTAGAGAAAACTTTACTGAACTTAATAAAATAATGAAAAATGTTTTCATAATTCTGTTTTATCCGAAATATGTATTAAGTTTGTTTGCTTCATTTTGATTAATTTCAATGCATTTGTATAGAAAAATTTGATTCGATTTGCGTCGTTTCGATTTGCGTCGCAATTCTCCGGTCCCCATTAACGACGCAAATCGGGGCTCTAGTGTATATTATTTAAATATTTAATGCTTCTATTACAAAATAGTAACAAAATTTTTAAATATTTGTTTTTATTTAAATAAAATAATAATACTTAAATTTTTTGTCTCCCGCACTGCGAAACATGATCCCCTTTATTGCACTCTCAATCACAAATACTAAAATAAGCGGCGAAAAAAACTTATAATAGAACAAAATAGAGATAACCACTAACATAAGGACATTTAATTCAATAAGAAAAAGCTAAATAATAATTTACAAATTTTTCTCCAAAATACCCTAAATTTTCCTACACATTTGTGTAGGCAGGGACGGAAAGGGTTAAATATATTCCCAACATTTACTCTGTAAGTGTAAAATTCCTACTCATTTTTAAATTTTGTTCGAAGCGTTCTTTCCATGCAATAATTCTGTTTCGGTTGAGAAGGGTAATTTTTATTTATTTTTTCGATTATTTTTTCTGTCGTGTTGTAAGTAAATAAAAAATTTGAAATTTTTAAGCTTTAAATGGTTGATTACGTTTTAGTTTCTCTGGTTGGAATATTTGCAAATAAATTTTGTATAGAATTTCGAAAGATATTTATGCCAATGCACACACACACTTCACTTGTATTTCCTTTTAAAAGCTCTCTTCCATTTGTTTGTAATTTCTACCCGAATCCTTTTGTTAAATAATTTATTCGGTTTTTATTTAAATGTCTGTCCATCTTACAACAAAAAAAAAATAAAAGGAAAAGGGACAGATATTTAGTTTCGAAAACATTTAAAGGCTCTAAATAAAAGCCTATTTTTATGAAATTTAAATAAAATCTTAAAGAAATATTTTAATTTTAGTACTACTGTGACAGAAAAAAACACAAAAAATTTGACAATATCTTATAGAATCTTATATTTGACATCGATATCTGGCCAACTGTTCTGACCAACTACAGTATTCCCTCGATTTACGTCATCTCGATTTACGTTGTTTCGATTAACGTCGTCAAAAATTTTGTTCCCTTCAAGTTCGATTTGCGTCGTCATTCGATTTACGTCGCCTCTGTTGTTTATAAACAAAATCAGGG